>CANUEX010040487.1:0-25719 GCA_948099535.1 Jatropha multifida
TTTATTATAGAATTTTGAATGATCATTTAGTTGAATTTTATAGTTAATTGTTAGTGATATTTGAGGATTTTGATTATTTGATTATAGATTAAGTTATTAATTTTAGTTTAGAATTATATTAATTACGGAGATTAATTTGACTATAGAATTTTAATTATTAATTATGGTATTTGATTGGTTATAGAAATTTAATTATTACTTTGATTAATTTAGAAGATATATAGTTAGAATTTTAGTAAATTATTAATTATTGGGTTCTTAGTTGATTTTAGTATTTTTGGTTAATTAGCCAGTTGTATGGTTAATGATTAATAGAGAATTTGATAAAATCAACTAGTTAAGGATTTAGTGAATTAAAAAGTGATTAAAGGATTTTAATTAGTTTTGAGAGAATTTATAAATTTAATTAATTATGGAATTTAATTAGTTAGTTTTAAGATTTCAAATTATGAAAATTAGTTTATTAATGTTTAATGGGTATATTTGAAGGAATTTAAATAAATGGAGTATATTAAAGAATAGGACTAATTATCTAGTTGATTAAATGAATTATTGTAAAAAAATGAATTTCAGTGATAAGGTTGAAAATATTGTATTGAAATATTATGTTATTTGAGAATTTGATTAATTATGAATTAAATTAAGTTGATACGATTATTTCGGACGTTAAATGAAATTTTAGTGAAATAAATGTATTTATATGATTACTGAGTTTAAGTGAATTCGGGTTGAAAATAAATATTTGGTAAAATTGCTAACGAATTATATTTGAAGATTTTAATTAGTTATAATTATTAACGGATAATTAGTGAATTTAAATATTTATATGTGGGTATATTCTGTAAAAAATAAGTTATTTGTTAAAAAGTTAAAATAAATGAAATTTATTTAAATGTGATAATTTTGGAGTTAGACTGATTATTGAAGTTTGAATAAATGAAAAATAGATTATAGTGAATATTTTGATGATAGTTAATATAAGGACGAACATTTGATAGAATTGATTAATATATGTGTAGTGAGTTAAATAGATAATATTATTGAGAAATTATTATTATTGTTGATATTAAATTATAATTTGAAATATAAATATATTTTATGGTGAAATAAATGAAATTAATATCTAGATTAGATACAAAATAAGCGAATGAATTAATTGCTGGTAAATAGTAAGGTCATATAGTGAATTAATAGAAATATATAATTGAGGATTTTTGAATTAAAAATTTATTATAGTTATAGAGTTTATTGTAATTATTATTTGAATAATTGTTTAGTATACAAGATGATTATCTTAGAAAGCTGAGTTATATTAAAATAGGTGGACAGTTATATTTTTGTGAAAATAATATTTTAATAAAGATAAGAATTTAGTCAGAAAAATAAAATAAACAAATAGGTTTATTAAATTAATTAATTAATTTCTTAATTAAATGAATGGTTTATCTGATTGTATTTTTCCTACTATATATGTCTTTTAGATCAGTCAAGTTTTTCTACTGCTCCTCCAAATCAGAACCCAAGACAGACTTGAATTATTTTGCGGTTACTGTGAGTAATAATAAATGGTGCACACCATCCTGCATACATGCATTTCATATGCATACCATATACTCTTTATATCAATCAAAATAATAATGAATCATTCTTTATTTCTATTGTTATATTGATATCCTTCATTTTCTAAATATAATATTTGAGTTCTATAATCTCGATTGTTGATATATAATATTTTGATTTTATAAATTTATATAATTTTCACCCTTGATTACATTCATATGTTGCATTTATTGTATTGATTATATTTGGTGACTAATTGCGATGTGAAAATTGGGACGACTTGTGTCACTATAGGTCAGTGGGCCAGGTATGGGGGATTGACTCCCTGCTATACATATATATTATTATAATAAAAATTGACCGGGGGCCAATAAGTGGATTTGTGACCTCACTGACCAATTTCCACATATTGTGAATATTTGAATGTGATTTGTTTGAAGATACTGATGTTGTGTCATGTGCTTATGAAAGAATGTCTATTTTATATATTGTGAAAGTATACTGCCTAGAATGTCTATTTTATATATTGTGAAAGAATATTGCCTGAATGTGTGAGTTTGTATTATTTATTATTATTCACTGAATTTAGTGAAACTCACCCCTTTCCATAAACATTTTTGAGGAAATAAAAATATCGTTGGTTTATAAGACTCTGTTTCCTTCTCCGCAGAGATTCGAATATGTTAGTATGAATTATTTGTTAATAATTATGGTTTTTCGCACATTTTATTCCACAGTTAGGATGTTTAATTAATATTTAGTTATGTAAAAAAAATTATCATGTGATTATAAATAAATTGTTGAATATTTGAAGACTATATGATACAAATAGTTTGATCATATTATGACAAATAAATGTTTACCTGAGAATGTATTTTTATTAAATGGTTATGGGCTCGAACTACGAACAACATTTAATATTAAAACTAGATCAGAAATGTTAACTCTGATTAATTTATGAATAATATCATAATATGAGCTTACTATTCTCTTAATCAAATGATAATAGAAATGAATTTTAATAGTTTAGGCTTACTACGAGTCTCGAAGCCTTAAATTTACCTAGATCTTAGTACCGGTCCAGTCCATTATTTTAAGTCGTGACACCCAAGCGTCAATAAAATGCAAAATATATAAATGGTGTTACAGTGAAAGTAATCAGAACTCGTGTTAAATTTCCTTTGACTCATAATTCTTGTCATATTTTTTTTATGTCGTGTTTTTTTAGAAATAAATAAAATATTCAAAGTCCATTATTTTACTACTGTTTAATGTGCTTCTTTCTCGATAAATATATTAGTCAAATTATTATATCAGATTTTGGTATAAACAAAAATTAAAATATTAACTTTCAATCTAAACACTTATATATTGCTAATTTCCTTGATTATTGGATAAATAATTAATTATAATTTGATTAATTTCAATAACAACTTAATATGGACCTTTAATTTAATACAATGTACATATATATAAAAGCAAACAAAGCAGAAATTATAATTTAACTATATTAATCAAATTTTACTAATCCATCCATAAGTCAGACAAAAAAATTACCCTCTTCGTCTCACAAGGATAAATTTGTTTTCCATTTTCATTTGTCTCATATTATAGGCTATTTTTCGTGTTATCAATGTATATTTTTTATTGAAGTTGGCATTTAAGATTAATGTAGGGGGTATAAAAGGAAAATACAGATGAAATTTTCTTTTCAAATTATATTAACTAATTTTCTTTATTTGTATAAAAATAAAATTAAAATAAGCTTGTTTTGTTGGTTTGGACTGGAGAGAGTAAAATAAAGAAAGGAGCATTAAAAGATAAATTCTGTTAGAAATCAAATTTGAAGGGGAGAGGAAGAGTTAGTCACGTACAAGAGCAAAAATACGTTTTTTCATAAGAAAAACAGTTGGAAGCATGATTTTATTATTATAAAAGAAAACTACGTAGAACAACTTAAAAACCCATTAAAAATAAATTTCAACATAAAATTCTATTTTCCAGTTTTTTTGGAAAACTACTTCAGTTATTTTTCAATGACTAAACGACACAGTGTTGTGATCTCAGTCTGAAATCCAACCAAACGCAAAATTAGGATCTGTCAAACCGAACTGGACCGTTTTAACCAAATTTCCAAATCAATGCAGTTCAATTCAGTTTTCTGTTAAAATAAAATGTTCTCACCTTATGAAAAACTTCAAAATAATAACTACAGCTGATAAAAACATCTGCCATTGCCATTCTTTAACTAGCCTAGTAATGTTGACATAATCTGCAAGTGACATACATCTCAAATAACTAATAATACAATGAATAACTCCCTACCTTATGTATGGCAAAACTTTTGCCTAAGAACAAGGGAGTGGAAATTTTCTCGTCCAAAATTGTAGATTACAAGCCAACATGCGGCTCAGAACACTCTTCTGGTAGTGGATAGTCAGTATGGCCATCGTGATCTTCTATGCTAGCTGCCATAGGTAAAGATGGGTGTAACCCTGGTTGGGGGAATAGCAGCTTTAAGCGAAACGCGTCAACGCCATTCAGATAGTAACGGAATAGCCGTTTTGCTCTAATAAACCCAAGACGGCCGTATAAAGCAAGCGCTCCTTTGTTAGTAACTTCTGCTTCTAATGTCACCTTCAGAAAATAAATAGGTATTTAACAGCTAGGAGAAGAAAATCAATATAGATTCTGCAACTAGTTTAAAAATGAAGTTTTGTTAAGCACCGTGAGCTAAATTCTCATCCTCCTCTTGCAAAAGAAAATGACATGCAAGAGAATAAGACAAGAAGTTGAAGCATTAGATCATTCTCAAGGAAAATAAGAAAATCTCAGCAAAATTTAGCTGCAGCGCCCCATGGAAGCATTAAATTATTGACGAAAGAACATTTATGATAAGACTTCATCAGTACTGATGAAGCCAATCTGTTAAGTCTAAACTGGCAGCTTTACTCCTTTAATCGCTAAAACTTGGGGAAAATTGGTTAAAAGCCAAACTTCTCACACTTGAGACACCCCGTTCACTCTTTCTTGCAAGTATTTTCATTCAGATCTGAGCTAAGAAGCAGTGGCAGAAATGCTAATCTACTAGTAAATTTCATGCCTTATTGCTCATGGATGGCACCAGAAAAGGGGGAAAAAAGTGAATATCATTCCTGGGACAGTACTCAGTGTGCCATACTAATTTTTGTGTTAACTTCCTTGAAATATGATGCTACCGTTCCTTCAAAGACAAAATTTTATAATTTTCATGTAATAATGATGAGAAAAAAAATTTTCCAGCAGATTTGCATTCAGCCCCATTTAGAGAACTAGCTCAAGTCCCTGATTAGGCAGAACGCATGTTGGCAAATTAAAAGAGTTTATTAATTGTATCGATTGTTAAGTAAGGATACATCTAGGTAACCAGATTAATACATCTAATGCAATCAGGAACAAGATGAGAGATTAAGCAGATCCAATGTGCAAAAGTTATAACAGAGAAATAAATGATAAAAATGAAGTCGATATCATCCCTATTTAGAAGTTATTGGAACAAAAATAAAGAAAGGAAAGAACAACACAACAAGAAAACTGAGTCACGCTCGAAAAATAGAAAGAAAAGGATAGTCTCAGCCAAATAACACAAGCTTCCGGTAACATAGCATTTGTTGCACTTGTATCATGGGGATGCAGAGTAATGATCAGCGAAAGGGAGGACAAATTTTAACAAAAAGGGAAAACCATAAAACCAAAAGTTTGACAGCATACCTCTTCACATCCTGATTCCATCATCACTTTAATAGATCTGGTAACAAGTTCAGAGGCTGCAATTTGAAAAATACATAAAACAGAGTTAGAAAAACACAGTCTTCATGCCACCAGAAAGAATGCAAATGAAAGATGAGAATTCTGTGCTACAATGAAATCAAATAATGTATGCTAAAATCCACAATAAAGAATAACAATTTATAATCATCAATTAAGATAATGAAGCGAGAGAGGAAGAGAGAGATACCAATGCCTCTTCCTCGATAAGGTTTGATGACAACTAACATAGCAATGTATCCCCTAAACGTTGTATTCCTGTGCTCGCCCATTTTGCAAACCACAGTTCCAACGCATTTACCTTTATGAAATGCCTAAAGAACACATCAACAACCACAAAATTGCAATAACCATAGAAATCCAAAGCCTAATAGATACAAAGAAAGAAATAGAAATGTACCAGAAAAGATAGTTGAGGCCATAGATAAACAAAGTAACGATAAGTGAAAATTGAATAAGGCTCACTGAGTTCTTGATCAACGAGGCCCATAATTAACGGTAAGTGGTGTTCGCCGCCGTAGCTTACGTATTCTATCTCCGATGCATCGAATTCTGCCTTTTTCTCCCTTTCTTCTCCCTCTAATTCATTGCTTTTTTCCATTGTTATCGTGGTTGTTTCTCCCTTTCGCTCGACGGTGTTGTGCGACGGCGGGGCGAAATTGGTGGAAATTAGGACGCGCCACGGTGGCTGTCCAGCGCGTAAGGTAACTCTTAGGGCGCTGTATCATATCCATTCATTCGGATTCGGGTTAGGTCTGTAGGCCCATTATCAAGGTAAAGAAGGCTGAGGACCAAGTTGTAATTGATCACAGTTCCAGCCCAAATTAAACTAACCCTATTCTGAGTTTCTTCTCCTTCACTGACCCTCTCGCCGTCTTTCCACCTATAAAACCAACATATGCATCGTTGTTACTTTCTTTCTGTCTTCATCTAACACTTGATCTAGCCTGTTGAATAGAGAGATAGTTAGCATATACAATGGCTTCCAGAGTGATTACACGCAAGCTTTCCTTCAAACTTTTGAAGCCCTCTTATTCTTCCACCATTTCCTCTCAATTTGTCCCCCAACACACCAACTTTGAATCCCTTGCTCGTTACACCAATTCCATTTTCATTCGACAAACAGAATCGGTAAACCCCAATTTTTATTTCTCCAGTTTGACTTCAACCCGTCATAATCACGTCTCTATTTTTGAATCCCAAGCTCTAATACTGCCAAAGCCGGCAAATTTCAATCATAATTTCCTTCAATCGTATATAAATTCTGCAACAAAATCCAACAACCACGACTTTATTAGGTCAACTGTAGAGAAGCCCAGAATTTTTTCTTCATCAACATTTGATGGAGAGAAATCCCAAATCCCTGATTTGAAGCTAAAGGAGACAACTTTAACAAGTGCTCTTTTAAAGAATCAAAAACCCAGAAAATTTTCATGCTCGGATTCGTCTTCTGATACTGGAAAACGCCAAAATCCAAGTGAATATCCTAGCAAGATTCCGAATTTCAAGCACCAAGAGATAGAGGGACCCACTGTAGAAAGAGACCTATCAGCTTTGGCCAATGAGACTAGAGAGGTACTAGAAAAGATGATGAAGAACATATATGGTCTCAGCAAAGTAATAGCTCTAATGGCAATTGTTCAACTTGGACTTGGAGCTTGGATTTCTCATGTTACTAAAGCAAGTCCAATAACAGAAGTATCAATTCAAAATGTTTTCGCTTTTGGGTTTACTTTTACACTTGCTTTTTTGTTGAGGCAATGTCTGAAACCAATGTACTTCTTTAAGAAGATGGAGGAGCAAGGCAGGTTACAGATTCTTACTCTGACCCTACAAGTTGCTAAAAATTTGAATATCTTCTTTGTAAGGGTTCGTAATGTCTCTGTCTTGTGTATTGTAGGTATTTCAGTTGGATTATTGTTCAATTTGCTATCAAGATGATAGTGTCAGTGTAAATACGATTACAATGACATGCCTATTTTTGTTGAAATGAGAAATGTATGAGATCAGA
This sequence comes from Jatropha multifida, assembly GCA_948099535.1. NCBI lineage: Eukaryota > Viridiplantae > Streptophyta > Magnoliopsida > Malpighiales > Euphorbiaceae > Jatropha > Jatropha multifida. Next base: position 7,379 of record CANUEX010040487.1, read on the forward strand.
ATTGGGTCTGAGATCAGAATGAACCAAAATATGCCGATTCGAGGAACCAGAAAGTAGTAATTAAAATCCAATTGCTAATTGAGCTCCGAAACACTTTAAGCGTCTGTATTTAACTTTCAGGAGAATTGAATTCGCTCAACCCTGCACTTGGTAAGATACAATTCCAAATTCTAAATGCACAAACAAAAGCAAGTTACTCTTTATATATCACATATCTCATACAGCTTGACTAGGCAGCTATAGTCCCTTGATCTTAACAACCAGCCCCAAGAACCCAAATATATTTGCTAAAAGAGGAATTCTCCTAAGGATATTCACCAATTCAAAGCGTCCTCTACCATATACAGGAGCAATTCTCTTAAGAGCAACAGAATCTGCCTCAGTATCAGAATGTATGCTGCGAATCATATTTGGACATTTCAATGCAATCTGGCAAAGTTAATAGTCACAACAGTTCAGCCATGGGCACAGTTCAATGCAATCATGGATATTTGAATTGTTTGATTAAGTGGCACCTGAATTCCCCGTCAGGCTTAGGCACAGTTCGGACATAGGTGAGAATTGTTTCATTAAGTGGTACTTCAACGGTATCCAATGAACCTATGCAAATTACAATAGAATACATAATACCATTAAGAAAGGGGAACAATGCCACTCCAGAACTACAATTTAATGTGTACATATAATTACATTGCTAACAAAAAATGGTTCGAGAATCAGCATCCTCTAATGGACAACCAGTAGTATAAGAACCCCGCAAAATCCATACAAAGCCCATAATACTGCAAGTGCAGAAAAAAGGGAAAAAAAAAAGGTCCAAGAGACAAGGAATGTAAAATAAATCGTTGATCATAAAATAACTACTAGATTGAAGTATTCAAGTGACTTTACTGTCAATTATATGTATGCACTTAAAAACTACCGCCAAAAGCACGTCCAAGAGTTTTTGGATCCACAGGAACAAAAGGTACTGTCTTTCTGAGATTCTTTGTCTGTATCAGTATCTGGTTTTGCGTTTTTAACATCATTCTCTAAGATGGCAATGAATACTCAGAATGAATAAAAATGGCAAATGACACCATACAAAATTGAAAGGAAGAATAAGGTGTACAGGCAAAAATAAGACTATCTTACATTTCCTTGATCGACTATGAAAGGATTTCTATTCTCCTTCGCTCCTTGCCAGCATAATCATGTCTCTGAAGGGAAGGTTGATTGCGCGGGTCTTCTCTGAAATTTGGTTAAGTCTTCCCGTTCTTCATCTTCAAGAGCTGCATCTCCAATGTCTCTAACTTGTTCAATGGAATCTGACACATCCATTTTCACGACCACGCCAGTCAAAAACACTTCTTGCAGATTTAACTGTCACATCTTTGGCCGCTTCTTGCACAGCTTTAATTACAGAAGCCATGGGATTTGGAACTCTAGCAATCGATTGAATCCTACAAGGGAGGACGATCGATTATTGATTAATTCTCCAGCAGCTGTAGTCACCACATAACTTGACATTTTTAGCTATAGCAATTCTTGAAAATGTATAATGAGTATCTGCTTCATTGCATGGTCCGTAGGGACCGGGGGAGAGAAATTATGACAAACAAGAGGAAAACAAGGATGGATAATTAGTTGGATCTTGTTTCCATGTCAATAGAGTTCCATGCTATGCCATGGGCTAAAATGGGTCCAACTGAGCCTAAGAGTTAAAAGATAATTTTTAACTCAAAAATTGATAATTCATGACACAATCCTAAGATTCCTTGAATTAGGATGGACACAAATATAATTAACTTTTTGATATCCATAGACCTAATTAGGAGCGAAGCCGATACTTTAAATTAAGAAGACAAATCTTTAAGTAATAAAATTTTTTATTTTCTGTGGGTGTGTCGTTAGACTTAAACCTTATATACAAACTCTAATTGTATAGTGATCTCGGACAAAAACTTTCCTCTAAACTCTTAAAAGTCAAAATTTTTTAATATTAAGGAGCATATGATATTTAAATTTCTAAGGGATGTTAATATCACCAATCCAATGAATTTATAAAATGTTGTGTGCAATACACCAAACAAGAGAAACTTCATTACTTAGCACCAACTAAACCAAGCTTTTTTGGTTAAATTCTTCCTATTCTTCTTCTTCTACAGCTGCATCTCCAATGTCTCTAACTTGTTCAGTTGTATCTTACACATCCATTTCACGGCCAAGACCATCAAATATACTCCTTGCAGATTTAATCGCTACGTATTTGGCTGCTTTTTGCACAGCTTTAATTGCTATGTATGGATCTTATTTCCATATCAATAGAGAAGCCATGCTATGCTTTGGGTTAAAATGGGTTCAACTGAGCCCAAGAGTTAAAAATGATCATTTTTAACCCAATAATTCTAATTCATGACACGATAGTAAAGACAAAGAAAAAGGTCCATTGGCGAAGCTCGAAGCATATGATGCCATAAATTAGAATTGATCTAAATGCGATTAACTTTACTTATGGCTGATTCTAAATTAGGCTAAAACCAGTATATTAAATTAAAAGGGTGATACTTTAAATAATAAAAATCTTGATTCGTAGTAGTTTCGCGATTCGTCCTAAGCCTAGTATATAAACTCTAATTTTGCTAGTTCAATCTGAGATTTTGATAAAATTGCTTAGGACATTCACCAATTCTGGTACATGTCCTCCACCACATACAGAACAATGGTTCTCTTAAGACAAAACGTTTGCTACAGTCAAGATTTGGACATTTCTATGCAATCTGATGCAGTTATAATCCCATCATTTCGACCGTTGGAAAATTTGAATTGTTTGATTAGCTGCTACCTGAATTCCCATCATGCTTAGTCTCAGTTCGAACATATAGATGACAATGCAGAGCTCAATGGCATCAGACTAACTTTAGTGATGGCAATCAACGGTCTAGAGGTACTGTGGGAGAGAAATTATAACAAACAAAAGGAAAACAAGGATGGATGTTTGGTAAAAACTTGTTTTCATATCAATAGAGGGGGTCATGTTATGTATGGGTTAAAATTAGTTCAAGTGAGTAAAAAAAGAAAAAAAAGAAAAATTTTCTAATTCAAAAATTAATAATTCATAACACAGTACTATAGACATAATAAAAGGTCCATTTTCGTAATTTCAAATCTATAAAACAATAAATTAGAATTGATCTAAATGAACTAACGTTATTTATAAACCGTAGCTCTAATAAGCACAAAGCGAGCGCTTTAAATTAAAAAAGGCACAAACCATAACCCATTTTCGCGCAATTTTTCCTTTAAATTCTTAAATTTTGGGATTTTTAAATATTATGTTTATTTTAATATTTAAATTTCTAGGGATATTAATATCACTAATCAATGAATTTACAATATGTTGTGTGCAAGACACAAAACGAGATAATCTTCCCTATGTAACCACCTACTAAACCAAGCTTGAAAGCCAACAATTTCCTACACACAGTTGCTTTTGGAGGCTAAACCAAAGCTTGCCAAACTCAATCCCTATATATTTATACATTTTGTTTATATATACATATAACTAAGCTTATCAAGTAATATATGAACATACATTTATCACGTTTAAATCGAAGAAACGGCACAAAAGGATACCTGACTTTAACGTGCAGCAATGAAAACCCTACAACTAACCCTACGCTCTGTCTTGTTCTTGTTCTCTTCTCTGCCTGCCTTTCTCTTTTCTCTCTCTATCCCTCTTTCTTACTTTTATATATCTCTTCGTCCAACAGTTAATTACAGAGAGAGCCTTAATCATATAAAAATGGCTGCGGATCACACTTCACAGATGCCTGAATCTGTTGCAATAGATCACCATGGACATGGAATCAACACTACAGGATCAAGGTAAGTTAATTACTATAATTCATCTTTATGCATTATATTCTTTAAAGCGAAAATCTTATTTCCATTTTTTCTTGAATATATGCATATCTTTTCAAAGAAATTAAACAACTGTTTTACAGTTTTGAAATCTTAGTTGCATACTAATAAAGCAAGAAGGAGCTTTTCAAAGTTAAAAAATACAATTGCCTAATCATTCAAATATTTACCAACTCTCAAATTAGATATTCAGGAGTGTAAACAAATCTAACTGAATTGAGTTTTTAAAAAGTTTGTATACAATATCAAATATTTACCAATTTCTGAAAAGACATCAGTATTTTTTTTTATGCATTGAATGTATATCCATTTGATATAAGGCTGCAGATTCTTGCTTGAAGATTAGAGAAAGCATGAGACAAACAATGGGGAAGTCCAAATTAGTGATCTGAGCCATATATATATATATATATATATATATATATATATATATATATAACGTGTGTGCTGGAAGGTTTGACACGGCAGAAATATATACGACATGTTTTCCATAATCTGTGTGCTGTTTCGAAGGGAGCATAAACCAAAAAATTAGCAAGAAAATTTATGCGTCTATTTACCTACAGAGAACAATTTTCTGTTTTTTATTTTTTTCTATTTTCTGAAAAAAAAAACAGTTTTCTTAAAAATAAAAACTAAGAATTAGAAAATGGAAAATGTGTTCACCTAATAATAATAAAAGAAAATCATATTTTAATTTAAATTCACAGACATTTTTCATAACTTTCATAATTAAAAAGCAATAAAATGTTAAAATTTTTTAAATTTTTATTATTGATTATTTGTAATAACAATATTATTCTTTTATCATTTTGTACATTTTTTTTAAAATAAAGGATATAGTGTATTTGTAATAATAATATTTGTTATTTATCAAAGCATAATATAAATTTTTATGTTATTTAAATATTTTTATTTTTTCAATAAAAATGTTTTATCAAAAAAATTATTTATAAATATTATAATTTTAATATGAATAAAATATCATTTTTTAAAAATGAAAAATAATTGAAAAACATAACTTTCATTATAAAAAAAAGTTTTAGAAAACAACTTTTAAATAGAAAATTGATTGATTGGAATATAAAACTCTGCTTTTCAATTTTTTTAAAAAATTTTTTTAGAGAACTACTCCAGATTTTTATATATGAACAAACCATATATTTTTCAATTGGAAGCAGAAACATAATTTATACTTCGAAATAAAATTTTACTTTTTCATTTCATAAATAAGAAATTAATCCAAGTTCTTTTCATAAGTAAAATTTTACCTTTTCATTTCATTTCATAAAATTTTACATTTTTCTCTCTCATGCATGTTTCTAATAAAATTAATTAATATTTTATTTATTTTATTATACTATTAAAATAAAATAGAAAAACAAAGAAATATTATATTAATTAAAAATGTATATTAATAAATAAATATTAAATAAAAAATAAAATCCAGATCGGACAATTTTTTATTTAAGATTTCTGCCAAAGAAAAATAAAAGTTAAACAAATGAATATTTATTTTTTTAGATTATTCAATTTTCCGATAGGAAACTTGGTAAGAGGCTTTTTCTATTACATAAATTAAAATTTGGGTATTTTAATTATAAAATCAAAATTGAAAAAATTAATGTGAAAATGCGTAGTTTTAGATATCTTGGATAAATTAAATTAAGCCTATCTGTTTAATATAAGTGAAAATGAAATCTATTTTTTTTAAATCACTAATATCTGCATTATATTATTAAAAACCGTATAATTCAGTTTGAAGTTTAATCACAGTTAAAACTTTTCGCTCCTTTTAGCAAGTACGTTTAGTGGGGATCGACTCGAAAGTTTTTCTTTAATGCACAGTCTACTTACTAATTAAGCCACGGTAAAATGACATTTATCTTTTAATATAAATGAATTTTAAATTTCTAATTGTTTAAGTCATCTAAAAATGAATTTAAAATGAAAATTTTGAATAGAAGAAATGTTCTTCTTCTTTTTTCTTTTATTTTTTTGAATACAATATTTTTATATTTCATTTTCAAACTCAACTATACAAATGCACTTAATGCCTTCGTTTACAAAATTAAAATATTAAGTTTTCCGTCCTTTTTCCCCCTATTTTTCATATCGAAGGGACAGATAATTCTGACTTTAACTTGCAGCAATCAAAACCCTACAAGCAAGAATCTTTTTTTTGTGTTGTTTTTTTTCCTACTTCTGTCCTTTTTCTCTCCTATTCCCTTCTCTTCTTCTTCTTCTCTTTTTTTCTTTCTTTTTTTTCTTGCTGTTCACTCCCTTCAATTCTCTCTTTGAAGGTCACCATATCCTTCTCTTTTGATATCTTTGTTGGCTTTATTCATCTTTATCATCATCCAGAATCCAGATCAAACCACAGATCTGCCTTTTTCTTAATACATAAACATAAATTAATAAATGTATATATATAAATAGAAGTAGCTAGAACCCAAACAATTAGCTGAGTGTCCTTCATCAGAGAGATCTCATGCACCGTAGACTAGATAGAAACAGACAAGAAAACCCTTGAAAAGAAAGCAAGAATTGCACAAGGAGCAATATGATGCATGGAAAGAGGCCATTTGCTTGTGATGTGTCATCATCAGATGAGCTAGGAAAGGAAGATCATCACATTTCAAATACCCACCAACCCTACCTTGATCAAGTCCAATCGGATCGGGTCGAACATCGATCTTCTCAACTTGCAAATGATGATCATCAAGGTACATAATTTATAAAATCAAAATGTCATGCACGTCTACTACACCCACCTACCTTATCTTTTTTTTTTCTCATTTTCAGTATTTTAAATTTATTTTCGGGAAGGTGATAGTATAAGAAAAGTTTTTTTCTAAAATAATTTATGATTTTTAGGCAATCTTTGTGCAATATACATTTATTAACTTGTTCAATATCAAAATTGTGATTCATGATTTGCAAATTAATTAGTTACGGAAATTATTTAGCAAACATTTATTTCCCTTTCAATTTTGATTTGTTCGATTCACATCGAATAGATCCATGATGTTATATTATATTTTCGCGAGTTGTATTTAGCTAATCAGTTAGATATTAGAAATTAAGTAAAAAAATTAAGAATTTAGGTTATGACAATTACTTTCCTTTGAAAAAAAATCTTCTAATGTATTAAAAAAGGAAGATTTTCTCTTCAAACATTAACTTTAGTTATCTATATAGAATTTGATCTAACTATATATATATAAAAGGATGTAATACGTTTTGTAAAGGGAACATCAAAAGAAGACACTATAGAGGAGTAAGGCGAAGACCATGGGGAAAGTGGGCAGCCGAAATCCGAGACCCAAAAAAGGCTGCTCGTGTCTGGCTCGGAACCTTTGACACGGCAGAAGCTGCTGCTATTGCCTATGACACCGCTGCTTTGAAATTCAAAGGATGTAAAGCTAAGCTCAACTTTCCTGAACGTGTTCAAGTACCATCAGGATCTGAAAATAATTTAGGTCTCTTGCCAACAACTAACCAAAACCCACTGCTTCTTTTTCCTAACAATAGTAACTACAATGTCATTTTTCCTCCGCCACCTCTTCCACCACTTCCTCCTCCGTCTGTTCCGTTGCTGCCACTGACACCTCAAGCAGCTTTTCCAAACCTTTTTCAGTACGCGCAGCTTCTTTGCAGCAATGACGACAGTTATCTACAATATGCTGCTGCTTCGAGTCTGTATGATAATAATACCAGTAGTAATTTATGGATGACTTCGCTGTCTTCTTCTTCTTCTTCTTCTTCTTCATCATCATCATCATCAATAGCTTCCCAACAACAACGAGAAGAAGATTTTTTGAGGTTTTCGCCGCAAATGGCAGATGTAGGCTTTTCTTCTGATTATTGGTCAAATAACAGCCATTTTCTTGGTCAGGAGAGGGACTTTGATAATATTAGTCCCAAGAAATAATGTATTACATAGCTAGGGTTTCATCATGATCATGATCATGACTCTCCATAAGAAAGTAGGTTTCATGAGATAATGCAAGCTTCAGGAATGCATGCTTTGTAATAAAATTTCATTATTTTATGAGGCTTAATTTTATTGAAATTTCTTTTAAAAAATTTTTAGATTCGCAGTAGAGCGTAAATTTATATAATTTACGGAAAAATCATCTGTAAAATGACACTCTATTTATAAGAAATTGATTAGAGGTCCCGGGTTTCAATTTTAAGTGGAATGTGGCAAGTCACTAGAATTGAGAACCCTCTATTGTACTACTCATTTCAATTTCCATATATATCAAGAGACAAATTTGAATTAGCTATGTTATGTAGCTTCATCCATTTATGGAAACTTAACTTCTTGATTAGCTCAAGAAAGAAAGAATTTATTGCATTATTTTGTGTGTGCTATATATATATCATTGCTTGATGAATGTGGGAAGCTAGTTGAAATTTTTGAATTTGTGATTTTATTGATGTAATGGAGTTGAAAACTTTAGCAATTTAATATTGCCCAACGAGACAGAAACAATCGCACAACAAAGCATAGTCTAGCGGTAAGTGTATATAGAGTCCGGCAATAGATCCGGGTTCAAAATTTCTCTACGATACTCAAAGAGAAAAAAAACTAATAGAAACTATAAATTTGCAATTTAATTAATTACTAAAAGTTGATAGAAATCTCTTTGGCTAATAGTTTTAGTCAGTTTCATTGTGTTGATGCCTCTAGATATAGTGATATGTTGCCCATGAGCTATCTAAACTAGCTCTTGTTGTCTTAGATGAGAGGATTTGGATTGAGGATGCTCCCTCTTCGATTTTACCTTTTGTATTGGCTGACAAGCAATTTTATCTTTTTCAAAAAAAAAAATGGATACTTAAATGAGAAGACATAAATAGTTAAAAAAAACACTTTTTAACTCGCAAATAAATCTATTTTATAACATCGCTAATGATACTGCGTGTATTTTTTTTATAATTGAAAATTTGTAAAACATGTAATTAACTTGCAACTGCTCCGATACTTAAATTAGATATTTTACTCAATACTTAATTTAATCTTGTAATGATCAAAACGTTAAAGACTAAGTGCTATTGCACAAAGAAGTGCAAGACCAGATTTCTTAATTGGCTACTATTTCTTCCTGAATCGGTTAATACACTCTCTATTTATAAATCTTATCCGACATAATCACTTCATTATAACTGTCTTCATCATTAGTAAATTTCACTTATTTAATTCATAAATAGAGATATAGATCGGGTCTGAACAAATTTTTCCTTTATTTTTTTATGCCAAAAAAATTATACACAAGTGATATAGTGGTAATAGGCCGATCAAATTATCAAACAATCAATTCTGGAACGAAACAAAGATCAATATGACTAGGTAGTGGAACAAAAGGCATGGAAGCTTCTTCACATGCTAATGAAACTTAAATGAAAAGCACAAAGGTTGCTGTATTGGTATTATTGGTGGATTTTGCAACTTGGAAGCTAACATAAAATTATACCATATTGGATGTGACAGTGAATTGGACAAAATGAAGCTAGGTTCACCTCCCTTAGTTAGCGTGGGACACTGATACATTCCTGTTGAGATAGTATTTGAAGGGTCACTTTTGCACTCTAAAGCAAATAAAGAGTGCTTTCCGCTCTTTGGCATTGTATTTCAATATTTGCGGCTATGTTGGTTTCTGTCATTTGATCTTTATCGTCTACTTCAACGTCAGTCTCACCGGCTCTGATTGCTACCACTGAAACCTATTTATTAATTTTCTTAAATCAATGCACTTTTTTCAAATATACTTATTTTTTTAATTTTGAGAATGAAAAGTCACCCTTTTTCCAACATTGGTTTGATATTGGGCTTTATTCAAAATACATGACTCTGAGTCATTTTTCTCTTATAACTAATATTTAAAAGTGGAGTCAGGCCGATTCATTTTATAATATGGTATCTGAATTAAGTCAATTCATTTTATAATATGATATCTGAATCTATTCTATTTCAATATAGGATTATAATATTAATTTTTTAAAAAAATCATTAAATTGAAGTAATAATTATTAATTATATATAAAAAGTAAATATGAAAAAAATATTTATTACTCTTTAAAATAATAAATGTGATAAATATTTTAAAATAAATTAATTTTTTAAATGTAATAAGTACTGTGCACACGCAATTAGAGACAAAAAGAAAAAGTGAAACCATAATGCACACGTGCTTAAATAGATCTTAAAGCATGGTGTTGGCCAAAAGAAATTACAATGACATGAGAAGGAAAATTATGCACATGGCAAAGTTGCTGTCGGTAGGACTTGAGGTTTTTTTTAAAAAAAAAAGAAAAAATATTGGTGTCTACTGGGTTCTATGCGAATTGAACTCAAAAACTCTTTTTATATATTAAGTCTATATTACCAACTGAGTCATAATACATAAATTGTAGGATTTGAAGTTTCATTCTTATACATAATTAAAAAATAAGTAAACTATTTCCCACTTATTAGCAAACATTATTAGAAATTCAAATCAAACTGATTTTGTATAGTAAACTATTTCCCACGCATTTACATATTATGTAAATAATTAGAATAGTAAATCTATTTTATGAAACCGAAAATTAGTTAAGAGAAATTATTAAAAAAAAGTTTTTATATATAAAAAATGTGAAATAATAATTTTTAGCTTCTCTTTTTCTTTTTTGACAACTTATTGACATTTATTTGGAAGACTGTGATTACAATGGACCACAAATATTAAATAAGAATCATTTCTTAATATTATAAAACTTTATTATGAGTATCTTTTAAAATCTATGAATAAGATTAAATCGAATTTATAAATTTGATGATTCAAGTAACTTCCATGATTCGATTCAATTAAAGAAAAAAAAAACTATTTTACTCCATTTATTTACTTTATTTATTTCTCTATATCATTGCCTTTTTCTCTCTCTCTCTCTTTTTTTACTTCATGTTGGTATAAAAAGAAAATTATGAGAAATTTAAAAAAAAAAATGAATCAAATAGATATTTCTTTGTCACATTATTTTATTATAAATTTTTTATGATAAAATATTTCATCAAATATAATTAATTAAAAAAATTATTCTTTCATGATATTCAATTGAAAAATTCAGCTATAAATTTAAATTGTATGTAACTTTCCCTTTTAAAAAGGTGAGCAGGTGATGGGTTATTTATTCCGGGTCTCTTTGGACCATACCGTTCATAGTTCAAAGCCTGAGCCCAAATATGGGCTGGATCATATGAGCCCGTAAGCTATTTGGGCTGGACCAAAATTAAGATCTTATCTGAGTTTTTTTCCCTCGTGGCCCGAGGGGTGAAGTAAAAAATATTGGAAGTTAGAGACGGTTAAAGAAAATTTTTTTCAAATTAAAAGGGAAATATTTAAAAGAAAAATTTTACATAAAAAATCTGTAAAATATATTTATAAAAGAAAATATTTGAGTTTGGAGTTGAGACTATCCCTCACCCCTTTCCAGGTGGTTTAAATGGATGAAATGTTTAAGAATCACGATTAAAATGGATTTTCCATATTAAAGTAAATCAAGTTAAAAGATAAATCGAATTTATATCATTTTTTATTTAAAAAAATTAAAAATATAAGCTTAATTAAAATAATAAACAAATTAAATTTCGAGATGACTCAAGTTTTATATCCAAAATTAAAATTTACAGTGTCTATATTTTTAGCTAAATCTTTAAATGCACTAAACTTTGCACATCATATTCAGTAGATACCAAATTAGTAAAATTGGTAAATATTGAACTTTAAATTTAAAAAATTCCAAATAATTAATTGAAGTTGTATTTTTAACTAAAATTAAATGGCTCAAATTAACAAAAATGGCAATAAAACTACAGCAGGAATCCATCAATTGTGTTCTGATTATAATTTTAATTAGTTGAAAAAACCTGAATTTACTCTATTAGATTGAGAAAATGACTTTTATTTTATGCAAATTATCTAATTTTTCCTGAGAAAAAAAAAAATAAAGGTCCACGATCCTTATATTTGATGGGCATACGTGTCAAAATCAGATTCCCTCCTTGAATAAAACCCGGTCACTGATGCTCTTCTGATCGTCTCTCTTTCACGTTCCAAAGATCTCGCGAAGCAAGACGACGCTACTCGCCGTTTCAGAGTGAGAATTGGATCGAACGGAGAATCAAAACATTTGCAGAAGAGAAATTTGTAGAAGATGCTGAGAGTCGCAGCGAGGAGGTTTTCTTCTATATGTTCCACGCCGCCGTCGTGGAGGCCCAGTCAGGCGGCCTCGTCAATTGTTTCCCGCAATCCGATCAACGGCGGCGATTCATCCTCCCCCGAAGAGATTAAATCAAAACTCTTGAATGATTACTTTGCTTTCCGGCCTCACTTCCACCCTCCTCAGAGAGGTTTGAGTTTTCCTCTTTACTTTTCTAAATTTAGGTTTTTTCTATTGAATGTTTTGATGACAACATGATGTTCTCGGTTTGAATTTAACAACATTGTGGTGGATTATTGTTCTGCTTTTAGAGCTTCATTAGCGATTCAATTGTTCTAATGAAATTATTGAAATTTGTTGGTCATTTATATTTGCTCAATCAGTAATATACTTCGTTAGTTTTCTAGGGTATTATGGAATGATAAAGGTTGGGAATGTCGTATTTATAAGGAAAGAAGAATTGGAAGAAACGGTTAAAAAACTTTTCAAAATATATTTCCTCAAGAGAGTTTCTGCTTGTTGGTGTAAATGAATTTAGATTGTGGAATTCATTTATGAATATAGAATTTGGTTTAGTTGTATAGAATTTCAAAAACTTATAGTTTTTAGGAGAGAAATAAACATTTTCATTTATACCAAACATGAAAACATTAAAGTTTCTAATGAATTGCATTAAATTTTGCAGAATCCGTTTATACCGAACATGTAACATATAAAATCAACAACAGCCAATATATAGTGGATGTTTGAAAATTTGATATTATTGAATAGTTTACGATGTTACATTGTTACTTAGGATTCATCTTGAGACCATGATGTTTCTTATTTGGTTCTTCACTTTGTCTCCATTGGTTGCTCTTTTATATCTGACTTCTACTTTATGAAACTAAACAAATAAGAAGCAAAAGATTTTCCTTCTAGTGATATAGACATGTTAGAGATATTGTAAGTTGGATTTAAGTAATTAGAGATTCAATTTTTGATCTTCTGGTTTTAAGTTCTTAATTAGAATATCATTTGGGCAATAACTTTGTCGTAGAATATTGAAAGTAAAATTTGTAAGTTCTACTTCAATATGCATTAATGGTTACAAATGATGGAACTCTTAATTCAAAAAACAGGTGCAAAGTTATAAACAGTTTTGAGTTAGGTATTGCTGTATTGTTACATCAGAATTTGGAAATTTTCAATAGTTCTTCCCTATTCTCTTTTGTCAACATGATCAGCTCGCACCTGGAATGTAATTCCTATTTTCTAGTAACCAACTGTCTTGTTTCATAGTTTTCATTTTGAGTTTCCTCAACAAGTTATAAGCTCTTAATTAAAACCAATGGAAGATTTGGTTTTTGTTTAAAAGGAACTAGGACTATCGATAGACATTCTATTCACCTATGTCTCGGAAACAAGTGCTCATTTTAGCTCAGAGAATTTATTCGCTAACTTTTCTTTCTCAGTTTTAGATGGTTTATGATGATGATTTTATCCTGCATAGTGTGTGTAATTTGCAACGCTGATACATAAGGAATCTATCTGGAATAATGGTTTATGTGCTCCAGTTCCCATTTTGTAATTTACAAAGACTTAAAACAGAAATTGTGCCAATCATGGTGTGAAGAAGAATGGGGTAGTTCAGAAGCATTATGTTTGCATGAGTTGGTAGCATGTTAATGGAGTTGATTAGTAATTCTGTTTTAGTGGCATCCTAAAACTGTTCATTGTTTCTTCAAGAATTTCAAGAATAGGCAGTTGTGAAGGATAAATCATATATGGATCTAACAGCATGTGCTAGCTGTGAAAATTAGACAATTTGCACCTTTTTCCTGCTCTTGTATTCCTCTATAAGTCAAGACATGTCTTTTGTCTTTCAGCCATGTCACAACAGGACAGTTGTTCACGTTGTGAGGACTTGTGACAGGGATAGATTATTCTTGGTTTCAGGTTTCTCTTCTGGATCACTCACCCCAAGAAATGAAGATGGCATAATTTCAGATGTTCCAGCAACAGTAGCAGCTATTAAGAACCCCACTTCAAAGATAACATATGACGAGTACAACCATGAACGATTCCCTCCAGGTGATCCCAGCAAGCGAGCGTTTGCCTATTTTGTCCTTACTGGTGGCAGGTTTGTTTATGCCTCAGTGATCCGTCTCCTTATCCTCAAGTTTGTGCTGAGTATGTCTGCCAGTAAGGATGTCCTTGCACTTGCCTCTCTTGAAGTTGACCTTTCAAGTATTGAGCCAGGTAGCACTGTGACGGTTAAGTGGCGTGGAAAGCCAGTTTTCATCAGGCGCCGAACAGAGGAAGATATCAAGCTGGCAAATAGTGTTGATTTGGCATCTCTTCGTGATCCACAGCAAGACGCAGACAGGGTCAAGGACCCAGAATGGCTAATTGTTATTGGGGTTTGTACGCATTTGGGTTGCATTCCCTTGCCAAATGCTGGTGATTTTGGTGGTTGGTTTTGCCCATGCCATGGCTCACATTATGATATCTCTGGTAGGATTCGCAAGGGTCCTGCACCATACAACCTGGAGGTGCCTACTTATACCTTTTTGGATGAAAACAAGTTAATGATTGGCTGAGGTTTATGCTTCGCTGAAACATGTTTACTGGGGATAAATATTTTTTTTTCGTAATTTAATCTGATAATGTCGAAGAGTTGTTGCACATCTTGCTTTGTGCCCCAATTTATTTGGGACGAGTTTATTGTTTAGGGATGTTATGCAACTTATTTGGGATGTCATTCTAAACTGCTGCTGTCAGAGCTGCTCGTAATTCTGAATAAGCTACTTTTGTCAAGCATGAATCTCGTAGAAACGCAATGGTGATTTCAGGGTAGTTCTGTTACCTGTTTGAAATGGAAGTTGAAATTGCTTGTTTATAGAAACACTATGTTAAAATGTTGTCAGAGAAAGCAATTTGGAGATATTGTTTTAGTTGTTTCGAAGTTTTTACTACTGAAACATATGAAGTTTACCTTAATGACAAACTTAATAATCTATGATCAAAATTTCATTTGCATGTCTAGTTGTTTAGAGGTGTGATAAACTGAAGTGATACGTTTTTATTTTGAAGAGCACGGCAAAATGAAATGTGCCATAATATGTTCTTTTCTTTTGGATCATTGGCAGTATTGAATTTTATACTGCAAAGGAGCTCCAGGATACTCAAAATAATTTGAATGATTGATTATTTTTGAGAAGTCACATGTTATGAATAATTATATGCTTATCAAAATTTTCAAGCCTGTGAGAACCAACATTTCCTAATTGCCAGTCCACTAAGCCCCATTGGCATGAACTTGAGGCTTCAGCTTTTAAGCTTCATTGTCATCTCTCAAAGATGCCCTTGACATAGACCATCCCTTTTTCACTAAGCTGAAGCTCTTTTCTCATTTCCTCTACTAGTTGGTCATCTCCTTGAACTATGATCTCCGATAAGGTCCCATCTTCTGAAACCATCATTTTAACCTTGATCTGCTCCTTTCTCGATGCTCGCTTCCAGTAATACGCTCCTCTGCATTCCATGCTAAAAGCGTTAGTACTACATAAATATCAATTTCATCTGTGAACTAAAATGTCAAGACAGCTTTGGTTCTTCACTTACGCTAATGGACTTAGAATGGTGATCCAGAACCAGTTGTTGCCAAAGTCTGGAAAAGTTATAGTAAGCACAAGAGCAACACTTGCTAAGCTTATGCAGGTGCAGAATGTAAGCAATGCTGCTTGACCTCGGCTTGGAACCATCATGCCTTCAAACCTACATTAGAATAGAAATGTAAATGCAAGAATCAAGATTATGTTTGGATCAAGAAGTCCACATTTTATTTGAATGGGAAAAAAAAATTTCCTCAATTTATTTTCTCAGTATTCTTTTTTCTCTCCCATCTTCCCTCCAAATCAGAGAAAGATACATGTAATAGCCTAGTGATTCAGTATTTGTTTTCCATGATTAATCCTTTTAGGATGTGTGTTGTACTCTTGTATTATTTCCATATTAGCTCATTTAAATAAATTTAAATATCAAATATAAATGTGTATATATATTTGAAAATTTGGAAGTCAATTAATTAGCTTACGTGATGGTCTCTCCTCTGTCAGCAACAGCAAAATTATTTCTTGTAAAGAATGACAAAATCTCTCCAGCAACTTGATTCTGTGCTTTCTTCCCTTCTCCTTCACCTATAAATGTCTTTTGCACAATCTGCGATTAAAAAATTAAATTTGAATTAACCATAATTAATTAACTAATCTACAAAACCGATACATGAATTAATACCTTAGACTTAACAGAGCGCTTAATGAGAGACCAAAGCCCAGGAACTGAGATGACGAATAGACCCAATGAAGTGTAATAGCTAGCCAATGAGTAACCAGCACTCTCTGCTACTACAAAAATGGAGTTTTTGTTCTGATTATAATGGTGAAGCTGTTCCATTAAAGCAGAGGAAGATGAAGAAACGTGTTCGTGAAGGGACACTGCTCGAACCACCTGTGACTGCGATTGCTGCCTCTTGCGGAATGTTGGGGCTCGAGCCTGTCCTCCTAGCCATAGTTGGTTATGGTGGCGAGTGAGTTCTTTAGGATGAGAAACGGAAGAGAAGAAAGAAAGTGAAAGTAATTTAGCTGTTGCTGCCATTTTTGTGTTTGGAGAGCCCAAAAAGGAAGGGATTGGGGTTTTTGAGGTAAGCACTTTATGGTCCACCTTGATTGCGTTGGTGGTGGATGATCAGCCAAGTGAATGGCCCAGATTTTTCAAATTAAATTGATTAGAGTTTAAAGTAAAATATTTCACATTAAATCAAATATTAATTTTCAACTATTTAATTATTTTATTAATTATTTATTCATAGTAGCATTCCATAAAATATATTTAAATCTTTTAAAATTACACACGCTTAAATCTCTGCAGAAATAAATAAAATAAAACTAAATTAAGCAAAATATAAAATAAAAAAATAAAATTGAAATATTTAAATTTTTATATTGCCATAATTAAATGAATTTTAAATTAAAAAAATGAAAAGACAATTTAATTAGATAAAAATAAATTATAATTTAATTTCTATCATTTATTATTATTTAGAAGAAAATATTTCAAAAATATAATTCCATTATAAGAAATATATTTCTTTACCTAGAAATTTTGGCGGTCATGTCAATGAATATGTTATTAATTAATAACGACCTTTTGAACCATGATTTTTATATATTTTTTATGATTTTTTTTTTAAAATTAACAATAATAATGTTATTATTATTTTTTTTATTTTGTATAATAATAATAGTTGGCAACAATATTATTTTGAGTAACCATTATTATTATTTTGAGCAACAATATTTAGCTCAAAATATTTATGACACATATATTTTTTATATACAATATTAATTTAAGCAATAACCAAAAGAAATTTTAAATTTAATAATTTTTTAGACAATTTTAATCTCTTCATTTTACAATTTTACTTTCAATTTTTTTAATTTTAAAATAAAATTTAGTTTGCATTATTATATTATAATTAAAAGCAAGCTACAAATAATTATTGAAAAGAAATTCAATATATTCGTCCTACTGATAATATGTTTTGAATTTTTTTAATTGACTCGTAGAAAATCCTACTATAAGAAAAGAATAAAACGTTTACTTGAGACCTAGAAGTCTACCCAACGCAAAGTCTTCTCCTACAAAATTCTATATTAAAAAATTTTGACCGGCTTACCCTTTTGCATGAAGCCGAGCCACTTCCAAATATTTTACAATTTCTAATTATACAATCTTTTTTGTTAGAATTTATTTATATTTTTCTATTTAAAATTAAATTTAGAAATTAAATAATAAATATTTATATTTTATATTTTTCTTGGTCATCTTTCGCTCTCTCACTCTTCTTTTCAACCTTGAAAAATTAATAAGGATATTATAATAATAGATGTCCTAATGCAATATGGTATAATGTAAAGTAAAAGGATATCATATTTGAACAACTAAAATAAAAGGATTATTAAATTAGTTTTTGAAAATACAAGTGTTGAATATTATATTATTATATTATAATAAGATGAAATGACCCGTTAATTTATTTTTAAAAGAATTTTTTATTTAAAATTTAATTGTAAATTTTCACCAATGAGAATTGGCGAAAAATAATATTTTATGCCGCGAACCGAATCGAAAACCGAATTTAAATAGTCTAACTCAGTCGAAAAATCCTTAAATCAAATGGAATTAGG
>CANUEX010040501.1:0-67054 GCA_948099535.1 Jatropha multifida
ATGATGTGATATGATGGATATTAAAGCATGCTTGGGGAGAGCATGGTCCTGTTAAGGTGATTTTACTGACTAACAACCACTTGATGTGCATATGGTTGCAGTTGTTTGTGGGTGATATGATTGTCATTGTGTGAATGGAAAATGTCCATTTAGAATGTCTTAAGTATCATTTGTATGAATGTGTGGGTTTGGTATTATATGTTATTATTCACTGAGTTTTATACTCACCCCTTTTCCCCCCTTATCCTTTATGTTGTTTCAGGAAATTATGAATCAGTTGAATATATTTGGAGTATTAGTCTTCTTTCCTTTGAGATTATTTAAAGGATCATGTAAATGTATAAGATATAATTATTTAAAATTCTTTGTAGTAATACAGTAGTAGAAAATTCGCAGTTATGTTAAGATTTATGATTGTAATAATAATGTTAAGTGTATGTAAGATTTTATAGGAATGAGTGAGTTGAATAAAATAAGGCCCTGTGATAGTTTAAGTCATTAAAAATATAATGGGCCAACTTGTAGAATATCTTCATGTAATTATGGTGTTGAAATCAGAGATTAGGCTTATTACGGGCCTCGGGGCCTTAAGTTTACCCAGGTCCTAGTGCCGATCCGGCCCATGAAAACGGGTCGTGACATTTTAGCATTTTAATATATTTTTCATGTGTTCGGTAAAATGAATTAATTTTTTAAAATGAATACATATAATATTTAAATATTTTATAAAAAATAAATTAATGCTTTTTATAAAAAATAACTAAAAAACTAGCCGTTATATATTATTAAAATAATTTATAATTATTAAAATAATTAATTTTGTCTGGCACAACTAAAATCAATTAATTTTATTTGATGATTGGACATAATTTAAATCCTCCAAGTTTTTGGAGCGTGATTGAAGGACCAGCGAGAACGCGTGGGGGAAATCACACATTCGAAACGTACAACCCAAAATACACCCTTTCTCTCTGTTCAGTTTTATTATTATTATTATTATTTTTTTTGAGTTTTAAGTGATAAAACATATCGTACGCACCCCTCCATATCCTCGTTTTGTCATTTCCTCTCCCTCCTCCCCCACTTTCTCTCTATCTATCTATTTCTCGCCGGCAATCGGCGGAGGGAGAAAGCGAAGCAAAGAAAAATTAAAGGAGAAAAGTAAATCTGCATTACGAAGATCGATAAGCTATAGTTATAGATTGTGAAGTATAAACATGTCGGAGGAGGAGAAATTGTTAAAGGAGGCAAAGAAGTTGCCATGGGAAGATCGACTATTGCACAAGAACTGGAAGGTAAGGAACGAGGCTAACATCGACTTGGCTTCTGTTTGCGATTCCATTACCGATCCCAAGGACCCGCGCCTTCGCGAATTCGGTGAGTTTTGTGGTTTTGTTTAGGGTTTTTATTTCCATTTCAATTTCTCTGTTTCAGATCTGATTCTCATGGTTTTTTGATTGATCTGTGTGTTTTTTAACTTTATATGTGGAATGTGTGTTTAATGGATGTGGCTTTTAACTTTGGCCGTTTGATTTGGGGAGTTAGCTCCTTTTTTTAGGAAGACTGTGGCGGATTCAAATGCGCCTGTGCAGGAGAAGGCCCTTGATGCGTTGATTGCTTTTTTGCGAGCTGCAGATGCTGATGCTGGAAGGTGAAGAATGTTTTTTATGTTTGTTTTTAGTATTCATTTGTTGTTGTCGTTTTTTTTCCCTTTTAATGGTGGTGCTTTGTTTCTCCTATCTTTACGAATTTTAATTTAGAATTGTTAATGTGCAGATATGCAAAGGAAGTTTGTGATGCCATTGTGGCAAAGTGCCTTACGGGTCGGCCGAAAACAGTGGAGAAGGCTCAAGCAGCATTCATGCTTTGGGTAGAGCTGGAGGCAGTTGAAGTTTTTCTGGTAGGCTTATTAATGCTTTATATTTCAGCGAGTAAAATGCTGCTTTCAATTGATAATATTGTATTCTTGTTAGCAATTTGCTCTGGTTGATTATCACAGCACAATGTGGATGTTTTCTGATGGGATAATTTCATGGAACATGCATGAATAACTAATGTGTTGGAGCTTTTTAAATCTATCAAAGTGGTGGCGGTATGTTATTTTGGTGATTCAACTTTTTCTTCTGTTCTGGTTTAGTGTTGAATTGAGTGCCCATTTTAGTTTCTTAATTTGGTCTCACCTTTCCTAACCATGTGAGTTACACTCTAGAGGCCTTTCAGTAATCATAGCATTCTAGGAGAACTTTGTTTGCTCTAGGATTTCCATTCATTTTATCTCCTCTTCCTGCTCTCTTTTTGAATTGATAAACTTTCGATATTGGAGGCATTCAATATAAACAGTCTGAAAATGGTTTTTTTTTTGTGGAATTGCAAATATATTGCCATGTTTTTTTAGTGTTATTCTTTGTTCTTGCTTAAAATTTTGAGAAATTACAAGTATGGAGCTCATTCTGCATAGGGATTAGAACTTGCAGATGTTTTTGGTGATCACCTCAGATGTGTTTTCATTGGGGTAGTTGGGGGGCATTAGCATGTTAGCATCAGATTTCTTCATATTTGTTTAATGATGGTAGAAAAACAATGATATATAGATTGCTAATTCTCTTTCTGTCATTCCCTTTTGAGCTGTTCATAAGTCTTATGGCTTTCTACATTCGTGCTCAATTTGGTGCCAATGTCGGATTTCTAGGGTGTTGCATATTATTTATTGCTTTAAAGCCAATGATGAAAATTTCTGCTCGTATTGTAACCGGTCAAGTTTGTCATATTTATTTTTCTATTGGATCACTACAAAAGTATGATGGTTAACAGGATGCTATGGAGAAAGCAATTAAGAACAAAGTTGCCAAAGCTGTTGTGCCTGCAATTGATGTTATGTTTCAAGCATTGAGGTTTGTACATTTGAATTCATTTTGCATAGAGTGTTGGTTCTTTTATATTCTTGTCTAATTGTCAGTCATCATTCTGCTTGTGATTAGTGAATTTGGAGCCAAAGTTGTTCCCCCTAAGAGGATCCTTAAGATGCTTCCAGAATTATTTGACCATCAGGATCAGAATGTTCGTGCCTCCTCTAAAGGACTAACTTTAGAGCTCTGTCGATGGATAGGGAAAGACCCAGTGAAATCAATTTTATTTGAGAAGATGAGGGATACAATGGTATGGTAAACGACTTCTTTTTTTGTAACAATTCATGTGGCCTTTACACTGCAATTAATCTTTTTTTTTTTTTAAATGAAGAAAAAAGAGCTGGAGGCTGAGCTTGTTAATGTCACTGGGACAGCTAAGCCATCTCGGAAGATTAGGTGAATGTTGTGAAGAAACCTTTCCCTATATTGAAATATTTTACTTCATTTTTCCCCTTATAGTAATCACTGGAGTGTTGGAAGTTCAGGGGCATTTCATTGTGCTCTGGGCTCAAATAGATTTACTTGTTGCTTTTCATTTTTCTCATTTTTTCTTTCTATTACTATGATATTCAGTAGAACTAGAATGAACCTTATCTGTTTTTGATGCATCTATAAACAATGAGCTGAAGTTCTTCCATAATTGCTTATTTCTTTTGCTTGACATGAGATGGTATACTCATGCTGTATGCTGTGTTTATCTTCAGGTGTGCATGTTTGGTCTTTTTGTATCCCTTTTCTGTCTTTCTATGGATGTGCTACCTTGCCTTTTTTAGGAATTTCTTATGATTATTATTTGATCATTTAATATCATAAGTATTTATAATTCCTCAATGGTTAGCTCGTTCCTATGTTTTGCCCTGTTCTGGTGCTTGTAGTGTTGTTTTTTTTTTTTGATTGTTGTAAGTGAACAATTCAAATGTGCATCTCTTGGACGTCATTTTCTATTATTGTGATTAATTTAAATATTTGTATTAATAGATCTGAGCAAGATAAGGAGCCAGAGCTGGAAGCAGTGTCAGTAGCTGTGGGTCCTGGCCAGTCAGAAGAAGCTGCAGATGATGGTATGTGATTAATTTCGTGCAATATTATTTGTCTGTCTCTCTCTCTGCGACTAATATGTCAATCTTCCTGATGTCTACTGCTTGTCAGCTCCCCAGGAAATAGATGAGTATGAGCTTGTTGACCCTGTAGATATATTGATTCCTTTGGAGAAGTCTGGATTTTGGGATGGAGTGGTTAGTGCTCTCACTTCCTTTGACATGATTTTATTCTGGATGAAATTTTTATCTGACTTCTTGTTATCTTTTTTTTTCCAATGTTAAAACTTCATCGCTCATTATTTTTCATAATTTTTGTTAACTTTTAGAAAGCTGCCAAATGGTCAGAAAGAAAGGAGGCTGTTGCAGAGCTGACCAAGCTTGCTTCTACAAAAAGGATAGCTCCTGGTGATTTCTCGGAAGTCTGTCGGACACTGAAGAAGGTATTTTTATGTATTTCAGTATATGCTCCTATTTTAATTTTTTTCTCCCTCCAATTAAAAATTTGGTCATGTGTATTGTCATAGTGCATGGAATGGTGAGGCTGGTTGCTGGTGTGATTCTAGTGGATTTCATGTACTCTTTAGATTGTTATTTGTGTGCACAATATTTTAAGAAAAATCTGGTATGGAGATTTTATGGGGATCAATCATTCTTCTGTCTATATTTCTGGATAGTGCTTCACCATTTTATGTTTAAGGATTGCTTGTGATAGTGCTTCTGTTAGTTTGTTCTTGTGGAATGAGAAGCTGTATAGTAGTGTGGATATTGATATTATAACCCAAATAATCTGAATGGGTTGTAAACTCTGCTCTAACTCCAGTATACTCCTGCTATCTCAGCACACATGACTCAATCAAGAATTGGTGCTTTTTTAATTTCCTTTCTGTCTTTGTGGAAATATTCTAATGTGCTTTTGGAGTTATATATAATAAAATAAAAATAAAATGGAGAGAAAAAGAAAAAGAAAAGTTCATAATTTGGAGTTCTGACTTAGACTGGCTATATCAATTCGCAAGGGACTTAGAGAGTTAATTAACAGCTGAAGGAATTATGTAGAATCTCAACTCAACCCAAACACACATTAATTCCAAGGTAGCTGTGAGCCAGCTACATTGATCTGTCTTTTCTGTCTACCCAGTTTAGAGCTATAGTTTTATGAAGGTTGGGGTCTCAATTAAGGAGGAGGAATAAAGAAAAGTTTGGTATTTTGGAGTCTTAAGGCTCACATTATCGATTTGCAAACAAAGGAGTTAAGAGACAAGTAACAGCTGAAGAAGCTATGTGGAATCTCAATTCAACCCAATCATGCCAATCCCAAGCTAGCTATGTCTCAGCTATATTAATCTGTCTTTTCTGTTCATTCAGTTTAGAACTATGGTTTTATGAAGGTTGGGGTATCAATTAAAAAGGATTTGAAAAAAAAAAGAGAAAAGTTAGGTAACGTTGGTGTTTTGACTTGGATGGACTATTTCGATTCACAAGTAAGGGAGTTCATGAGACAATTAACAGCTGAAGGAGTTTGTAGAATGTCAACTCAACCCAACCATGCCTTAATCCCAAGCCAGCTGTGTGTCTCAATCTGTTGGTAGACGGAATTGCGGTATAAGCATTTTGTAGTGCTATTTATGATGATAACACAGGTTGAAAAATAACTGTTCATTGCAGTGACCTGAATGTCATAGTTGTTCATATTTGACATCTTTCTTTGGATTCTGTTCCATGCTGCTGGATTGAGCTCTATTATCAGAATATTTATTGATGTTTTAAATTTTAAATTCTCAGATTTGCTTATAGTTAAATTATTGCTCCGTAGTTTGTTAGTAATATACTGAACATTTCTGCTATTTTTCTCCTGCAGCTTGTCACAGATGTGAACATGGCTGTTTCAGTTGAAGCTATACAAGCTATTGGAAACCTTGCACAGGGTCTGAGAACCCATTTTTCTGCTAGCTCCCGTTTCTTATTGCCAGTTTTAATTGTAAGCAGAATGTTTACACACACACATACACGCATGTACAGGCACATATTACATTAATTAGTAACCTTTTTCAGATTAATAGCCTTATTTCCTTTGCTACATTTCTATCCTTGTTGTGAATAATTGGATTCAAGTCTTTTATAAAATGAATGGCCCCTTGTTGTCCTTCTTGTTCAAATTATACATGGCGACAAGGATAGAAATATAAAAAGCAGGATATTTGGGATTTGTATTGACTTGCATGTGTTTAAGTTCAATCTACTGCTTATTCTAACAAGGATTTTTTTTTTTTCAATTGTGAAAGGAAAAATTGAAAGAGAAAAAGCCTACTCTAGCAGATGCACTTACACAAACTCTTCAAGCAATGTATAAATCTGGGTGCCTAAATCTTGTTGATATTGTTGAAGGCAGGTTTCATTTTCTTTCTAAATATTTTTTAGTGTGTGCATAGAAATTATAATTGTTGTTAGACGTATTTATCTTTTATGTTTTTTTTCCCTCCTCAGTTGCTGTTTGAACAGTTTCTTTCTTCCATTCTCCTTTTATCAACTTGGTGTTTCTCCTGTGTTATGTTGGTGTGCTCTGATTTTCTAGCTCTGCCCCAGAAAGTGTCCTTTTAAGTACACTAAAATATATGACTTATGCATGAAAAGTTCAGGAGAAATCACTTGCATTTTCTCCACTAGCATTCAAACCTTTTTTGGATTTCATTCTTGTTTTTTTCCCCATACAGCTTGTTCTGGGAAATTTGGAATATTGAATTCTTCATTTTTGTGGTATTGTGAATATATAATGGAAATTTTTGGTTTCTTTTGTTTCTGGAAAACAATTTGCTTGGAAAACAGTTTTCAAGTTTTTTGATATTTAGGGGGATCAAAAAAATCAATCAATGGAAGATATTTTTTGGTCGAAGGAAAAACGAAGCCATCTCCTCTTTAAGAGAGGAAAAGATTTTCAAATATTAACATACAATAAAAAAAAGCTCATACTACACATTCATTAATTCATGGAGCACTGGTAGTCACTATTACTACTCATTGCTAAGAAACACTGGTCACCTGCAACTACCATAATTTATTATTTTTATATATATTTTTTTCTCCCATCTACAATAAATTTTAAAAAATGAAGCGTAGAAACCTTTGGTAAAATGCCCGCCTGTAATCCAACAGATAAAGTACATTACATAGTCCGTTTTAGGGATTAGCGACTTACCCATTCAGTAACTTTGGCCTTAGATGTTCCAAAAAGGAAATGGGTACTCATGATGATTCAAAATATTTTTATAATCTTACAAATTGAAAATTTTATTCATTTCCAATTCCAGAATGAGTTATTTGAAAAATGTTTTCAAACAAAAATATTTTCTGAAGGTATCTTGTTTTCTGGAAACAAATGGAGCCTATATGTCGTTTTGGAGTTGTGACCTAAATTAAATTCACCATCATGGATGATACAATTGGTGCTGCTTTGTGCAGATGTTAAGACGGCTGTGAAAAATAAAGTTCCTCTTGTGCGGTCATCAACTTTGAACTGGGTGACATTTTGTATTGAAACAAGTAACAAGGCTGTTATTCTAAAGGTTCACAAGGATTATGTCCCTATATGCATGGAGGTAGTATATTCTTTGCTTAAGGTCTCCTTGATATAATTTTTCTATAGTTTGAGTTGCACTTGATGTTTCAATATTTTTGCCTTGGTGCCACTGTTACCTTCACTAAGTGAGCTGGCATGTCATCATCCTCTTGCCACCCCAATTAAGTTCAAATCAGCATATCTAAAGTGGCCTAAAGTTGGGTGTGCATCAAGTAATTTTACTTATTTTATTTATAATCTTTCTACGATGTTCATGAAAGAATAATAATAAAAAGAAGAAATGAATGATGAGTAGATAGAGAAGAAAACCTTATACAGGAGAATATCATTTAGAAAACTTTATTCAGGATCTTGTTGCATGCTAAATAAAAAGTTCAATATACACAGCCAACTAACTTAGATCCTGGAGGGGAACTCTTACCTATTGAAGGCCTCTCTAATCCTTGTCTTGAAATTTTTTAAAATAGATGGAATTAATAATAATTGTCATTTCCTTTTTTTATTTAAGAGCCTTATGCCTTCAAGCTTACAATTCAGATTCAATCTACTTTTCACTCCCGACACCACATTTTCAACCAACTCTTTTGAGTTCAAAGGGTATATTGTTGTGCACATGTAGATTTGCTCATCTGGTGCTCTACTATGGCATTTTCTTTATTCTTCTTGGAAATGTTTGACATAAGCAAATTGAATCTTGTAGTGCCTTAATGATGGGACCCCAGAAGTGAGGGATTCAGCTTTTTCAGTATTGGCAGCAATTGCTAAGGTTGTACTTTCATTTGTTTGGGATAAAGTTTGAGATGACAATTCAGATTTAGTGACTGTTATTATAATTTTTCTATATTATTGTGCTCAGTCTGTTGGTATGAGGCC
Source organism: Jatropha multifida (assembly GCA_948099535.1). Lineage (NCBI taxonomy): Eukaryota > Viridiplantae > Streptophyta > Magnoliopsida > Malpighiales > Euphorbiaceae > Jatropha > Jatropha multifida. Next base: position 8,394 of record CANUEX010040501.1, read on the forward strand.
GTTGGAGAGGTCACTGGAGAAACTTGATGATGTTAGAAGGAAGAAGCTGTCCGAAATGATTGCTGGTTCAGGAGGCAGTGTGTCAGCTGGTACAAGTACAGGTTTGTTAAATGTTCCTATGTTCATCTGTATTTAAAAGATTCAGCATTATAAATCATTATTTTCAATGTATTTAGCTTTTCCCTTGTGTTTTTTGTTATGATGCACCAGCTACAGTTCAAGCTGTTAGTGGGAGCGTGTCATCTGCAGAGGTAGGTTTATGTTTGCTTCTTAACCATATGCTCCTTGAAGTTGGTTGTGTTAATATCTTTTTGTCCATTATACAGTCTTTAATTACTTTATTACTGGAAAAATCTTACTTGAATATTTATCATCCAATGTTATATATATATTCCTATTTGTACTTGAATGGAAACCTATAAAAGCTAGATTTCCTTGAAGTACTCTGTTGATATTTTTTGAATGTTTAACATTTGTGGTGAGGTTTTGTTGATAAATGCCTTTATATGATTTGGTCTGATGATGATCTAAGGTTTTAACTCTATTCCCCTTCCCTCAATGTTCTTGTTTCCTTTTGCGCATGATGGATTCTGTTACCATTTTCATGAATCCTACTTCGGCTCATGCACTTGAGAAAGGATATGAGAAATAAGAATTCAATAATTGGCCAGCAAGATCCCAATTCAGATTACTGCAACGAGAGAATTATGGGAAGAAGTGAAATAAGTTACATTACATTTCTGGTAAAAAAAATTTCCAGTCTGCTTGGTTCATTGATTTATTTTGTTCTTGTTTGATAAGGACCACACACGTTCATGTTTTGATGCAATTTGACATTTCTGCCAGATTTTGAGTAGTAATTTTATCTTTTTGTTCCTCAAATGTATTATTGTTATTAATTGGTGTTACACTGTACCTTACTTCAATGTGTTCTTTAGGATATTTTTTGATTTTACATAAATCACTTGAATTAATGTTATTGGATACAATTTGTAGACATCAGAGGGCTCATTTGTTAGAAAGTCAGCGGCAAGCATGCTTACTGGGAAGAAGCCTGTGAGTCTCTCTCTCTCTCTGCTTATTTGTTATACCTTGGACATTGTTGCCAGGGTGTTCCTGATTGCTGTTTTGTTCATTTTATCAGCCTGCTAACAAAAAGGGAGGATCTGTTAAATCTGGTGCAAGCAAGAAAGCAGATGGAGCTGGGCGACCTGAAACCTCAAAAGCAATTGAACCACCAGAAGATGTTGAAGTAAGTAACTGGACTTGTCTGTAAAATATCATGCTTTATCGTCATTTATACTGTGAGTTTCTATGATCTTGAGGTACTTATGGCCTTGGCTGGTCTGATATTTGCAGCCAGCAGAAATGAGTCTTGAAGAGATTGAAAGTAGATTAGGCTCTCGTATACAAGCAGAAACTGTTTCTCAATTAAAGAGTGCAGTGTGGAAAGAGCGACTTGAAGGTATGTCATCGTCTTTCTTGTAACAGTCTCTCAAGTTTTGATAATAGTATATAGATTTCTTTTCATAGTTTTTTGTGAGTGTCATTACTTTCCTTGAACTATTCTGTGATGTCAATGCATTGACTTCATCTCAGAGGAAAAATTGAACCATTAGTTTTTATTGTTTCTAGTTTACGGGTACAATTTCAGCAGCAGTAAAAATGTTGGTATCATATTTCTTCAACAGTTTAAGCCCTAAGATGTTAATTAAGAGCAGTTCAAATATCTTTAGGCTTTTTTTTTTCCCAATCCTGTAGTTGACACCTTTTAGTTTCATGAGGATTGACAAACTGTCTTAGCACTCCATATTATAAAAGTATTTATTATTTATTATGATACTTTTATATGTTAAGGCATGTTGCCCGACGTTAATGATCTTCAGCTCATTGTCTTAGCTTAGTGATGTTGAACCATCAAGGACAAAGGTAAAAACAAGGAAGAAATCCTTAAGGAAGAGAGAAACTAATTCTCAACAATATTATTTTCAAATAATTGTCATATCAAAGTCTCTTTGTAATGTAATTAACTAGGCCTACTAATAGTGTTTTGAATAAACCTTGGAATCCTAATTAGGAATATACAATGCTAAACCCCGATCATAATCTAATTTGGAAAACACAAATAATAAATCTCTAATCTAATTTGGAAAACACAACAATATCCCTACAGTTTCTACTTTCTATACTTATACTCTCCCCCCCCCCCCAGCCCAAAAAAAAAAAAGGGTACTCCTAAAATCCCTAGGAACAGGATTTGCATCACTTAGTTGTCTATTTTACATTTAGTTTTCTCTCGTTTGAATTTACAACTTAACATTTTGAAATTTGAAAGCTGTAAAAGGGTGGTTGTAAAAGTATTTTTCTTGCTATTCTCATATATATCATGTAGCTTTATAGTTAATACCTTTGGGAATTCTTGCAGCAATATCCTCATTGAAACAACAAGTTGAAGGTCTACAGGACCTTAATCAATCTGTGGAGATTTTGATACGTTTACTCTGTTCTATTCCTGGTTGGAATGAAAAAAATGTTCAGGTATTTTAATTTTTGATGGTTTCATATGAAAATGTTAGTTTCATTTGCCTTTAATAGTACTTGATAGATATTTGAGTAAAAATGCAGGTTCAGCAACAAATGATCGAAGTGATTACTTATCTAGCTTCAACTGCTGCAAAATTTCCAAAGAAATGTGTAGTGCTTTGTGTTCTGGGTGTGTATTACATCACATATGTTTATTTTATTTTATTTTTTTTGAATTTATGAAAAAAAAAATAATAATTATGGTATTTCAGTTCTTTGTTTAATTGATTTTTGATCTGTGCTTTGAAAGATCAAATAATTTTACTCTACTTAAAGTTATATCATGCCAATTTGACAGGTATAAGTGAACGGGTTGCAGATATTAAAACCCGAGCTCATGCTATGAAATGCCTTACGACTTTTTCTGAAGCAGTAGGTCCAGGATTTATTTTTGAGAGAGTAAGTATTGTATTGCCTGTGTCCAGAAAGAGTTTACATTAAGCATGCTGCTACAAGGCCTGGCCAGTTGGGATGATCCAGGAACTAAACTGGGTCAGGTCTTCATTGATCCTGTACAAACAATAAACCTGGTGAAACCCATTTCAAAGAAAAAAAAAAAAAAGAGAATACTATCAGGATTAATTTTCATTAATTTCTTGACTCTTCTTATTATAGACACTTCTTTGGGACACAAGTTATAGTAAAACTATGTACATGCGTATGTGTGTGTGTGGATGCAGTCTTGTTTCTTGTTTCCTAATTTCTTCTTCAATTTTTAAATTTCGACAGAAATATATCTAAATTGTACTAATTTTTTTTTTTATCTGGTGTATCAAATCTGTTATTAACTTTTTTCAGTATCATAGCTAATGAAAGTTTATAAATACGTTATAGAATTTTCTTCCCCGGTCATCTCATTTCAAAGAAAATTATTGACAGTTCTTTTTAACTACGATTGCCTTAGTTCAATCAAACCTACTGGTTGAACTGGCTACCCAGTCTTTTGACTGACTTGATGTCTGGGCTTTATTTTATAGCTATGGTTATGCATCTAATTTGTCTTTTATGCCTGGATATGAACATTGACTCTAGCTACAAAAACTCGATTTGCACACTTGGTATTAGTTAACATGTAATTTTTTTTCTCACTGTAGCTTTACAAGATCATGAAAGAGCACAAGAACCCTAAGGTTCTCAGTGAAGGAATATTGTGGATGGTTTCAGCAGTTGAGGACTTCGGTGTATCTCTTTTAAAGCTTAAGGTGTTTATTGTTCTTCCTAGGATCAATCATCTTGTTTGTCATTCTCATGATTTTCCATCATGTGCTTCTAGTCTTAAGCTCTATATTTATGATATTCAGCGATAACTTGCAATTTTGCAGGATTTAATTGATTTCTGTAAAGATATTGGATTGCAATCTAGTGTGGCTGCTAGCAGAAATGCCACTATTAAGCTTTTGGGTGCTTTACATAAATTTGTTGGTCCAGGCAAGTAGTTATTTAAATTTAGAATTTCCTTCTTTGATTTCTTCAGAGAAGTTTCTAATTCTTTTTTTTTTTCTCCCAGATATTAAAGGATTTCTGACCGACGTTAAACCTGCACTGCTTAGTGCTCTTGATGCTGAGTATGAAAAGAATCCTTTTGAGGTAACCCCAGGAAAATGATAACTTCCTGCTTATTTATTGCTGTTTATTTCTGATATATGATATTTGTGACTCTTGCATCTGCTACTACAGGGTGCTTCTGCTGCACCAAAGAAGACAGTTAGGGCATCAGAATATATGACTTCTGCGTCTGCTGGTGGGTTGGACGGCCTGCCACGTGAAGACATTAGTGGGAAAGTAACACCTACTCTGCTGAAGAGCATGGAAAGTCCTGATTGGAAGGTATAGATATCAGCATATGTGAACTTGCGAAACAAGCTTTGGATGATTTCAATTTTGCTTCACTCTAAATATTGTAACCAATGCAAAAAAACTTGACTGAATGATTTATACTTTTGATGATCTACACTCCAGGTTCGTTTAGAGTCAATTGAGGCTGTCAATAAAATTTTGGAAGAGGCTAATAAACGTATTCAACCAACTGGAACCGGTATGGCTTCCATTATATTATTTTAATTATTTCTTTTCCATTCCATGTTGACTGGAAGTTAGTTGACTGGAATGTTATTAGTACACGAATGCCATTATGTTTTTGTGACCTTGTCTTGGTATGTTGATAATTGATTATGATTTGATTACTAGGTGAACTTTTTGGTGCTCTTAGAGGACGATTGTACGATAGCAATAAAAATTTGGTCATCGCAACTTTGACTACCATTGGTGGTGTCGCTTCTGCTATGGGACCAGCTGTTGAGAAGTCAAGCAAGGTTTATGATGTTTTAATGAGAATATTTTAAACTTCATTTTTGTTTGCTCTGCTGCTGAAAGCTGAAGTCATCATGAGTTGGTTTAATGCAGGGCATTCTTTCAGATGTTTTGAAGTGTCTTGGTGACAATAAGAAACATATGAGAGAGTGTGCTTTGACTACTATAGATTCTTGGGTGGCTGCTGTTCATCTGGATAAAATGGTAATTGATTGTCCTATCTTATTTTGGAGTATATAGTGCATCTTTGTGTCAGCTATATTGATATTTTCTTTGTTCTAGATTCCTTACATTGCAGCAGCATTGTTGGATGCTAAGCTTGGCACTGAAGGGCGTAAGGATCTTTTTGATTGGTTATCAAGGCAACTTTCAGGATTAACTGATTTTTCTGATGCTGTGCTTCTACTGAAGCCATCTGCCTCTGCTATGATGGTAATTTTCCTTTGAGTTATTTTTTTCCTAGATGTTTCGAAGTTAAACATGCTTTGACAATGATGGTATTAAGATGTTGGTCTCTTGTGTAGTTCCTGTGGTGTATTTTTCATTTTCATTTTGAGGTTGAGCCTTAGTTGATAAATTGATCCCAATGTTATAGGAGGTCATGTTTTCAAAAAACAGAAACCTCCTTGTATGCAGAAGAAAATTTGATTGTGTTTGACTTGTCTGGAGCCTTCTATTGCGAAGCTTGTGCACTGGGGCACTCTTTGTAATAGAGCTTTTTAGATTCAGTATTTATATTTATTCACTTTTGACTTCTGTCTTGGCTCTGTAATTTTTCAGGATAAATCATCAGATGTTCGAAAGGCAGCAGAAGCATGCATCACTGAAGTTTTGAGGGTTTCTGGACAAGAAGCAGTACGTACAGTAGAATTATTTCTCATTTGTTTGATATAAATTGGCGCACCTGATGTTACATCTATATATCACCTTCAGATTGAGAAGAATCTAAAAGATCTTCATGGGCCAGCTTTAGCTCTTGTTCTTGAAAGGGTGAGACCTTATGGGGCTTTTCAAGGTAAGTTATTTAGTGATTTTGCTGGCTTTTATCCGTGTTTGTGCTCATTTTATGATTCCTCATGCTAATTGAATGTGTTTATCAGACTCATTTGAATCTGCAAAAGCTATTTCCATGGGGCCGACATCCAAGACAACCTCAAAGGCTGGAAAATCTGCTTCCAATGGCGTTTCAAAACATGCAAATAGATCCACCTCTTCAGTATGTATCTCACATTTTATTACTTCTTGTAAACTTTGATCGAGAGACTAATTATCTTTTTCATGGTTTTATAAGAGAGTTGCACCAACCAAAGGTTTGAGGCCAGAGCCAATGATGTCTGTACAGGATAGAGCTGTGCAGTCTCAAGCTTTGTTGAATGTCAAAGACTCAAACAAGGTATATTTGGCATCAAAGGCTTAAAACTTTCATTAGGAGTAGAACACACCGATGAATAAAATTGTCATGTCCACCTGCTTTATCAGGATGACAGGGAAAGAATGGTAGTTCGAAGGTTTAAGTTTGAAGAATTGCGGATAGAACAGATTCAAGATCTTGAGGTTTGTATATTTACTGTGTGTTAAGGTAATTTTTATGGATTCTCTTAATTTTAATATGTCCTGAGAGATCTCTGCAAAATGTCTTGAATGCAGAATGATATGATGAAATATTTCAGAGAGGATTTACACAGGCGGCTGTTAAGTGCGGATTTTAAGAAACAAGTTGATGGGCTTGAGATGCTACAGAAGGTGTTTAGCTACCTTCTCGGCTGCTTAACTCTTCTTTTTCAACTGTTAATGGCTTATCACAAATGATTATTTTCTTGTTCCAGGCTATTCCATCTATTGCTAAGGAAATAATTGAGGTTTTGGATATCCTTTTGAGGTGGTTTGTTTTACAGTTTTGTAAATCTAACACAACATGCCTTTTGAAGGTATACTTGTCCATTCATTCCCTAGTATAATTTATGAAATTGGTTTGTTGCTAGGTAAAAATTTGTGTTCTGTTAAATGGATAGGTGCTGGAATTCCTTCCTGAACTTTTTGACATGCTGCGTGATGATGCCTACACATTGACAGAATCAGAAGCGGCTATATTTCTTCCTTGCTTGATAGAAAAGGTTCTGTATAAAATTTTGGTAGCATCAAACATAATTCATTTGGATATCATCATTTGTATGATAGATTTTTTTTTCCCCAATCTGGCTTCTTGATTATCTTGTTCTAGTTTTGACAAGGGTAGAAAGTTTTTTGAAATGCATTTATTGTTCTATTTCTAGCTGCTTATGATGAATTTGCTATTTCAATTCCAAATATGTGGCTTTTGTTGTACTGCAGTTGGGGCATAATATTGAGAAAGTTCGAGAAAAAATGCGGGAGCTTACCAAACAAATAGTTCAATCATATTCTGCGACAAAAACTTTTCCTTATATTTTGGAAGGTTTGCGCTCTAAAAACAACCGTACACGGATAGAATGTGCAGATTTAGTTGGGTTCTTGATTGATCATCATGCGGCTGAGGTGCCAATGGAGGCTCTAACCCTCTTCTTTTTTTTTTCTTTTTCCATTTGCTATCCTACCCCACACACATGCAACCATATTTCTCTTTTTGTTCATTTCTTTCTATTTTCACGTTTTTCTTTGTTCTATGTTGTGGCCCACAGATAAGTGGACAATTAAAATCCCTTCAACTTGTTGCAAGCTTGACAGCAGAAAGGGATGGTGAAACAAGGAAAGCTGCTTTAAATGCACTTGCAACTGGTTATAAGATTCTTGGTACGTAATGGTGTGAATAGAGCACCATTAGGTGTGCCTTTGTATTATTTGTAGTGAAGATGGTTTGGGGATTGTAGTGAAAGTAATTACTAGCTGTCTGAGGACTTTCTTCTTTCTTCCCAGGTGAAGACATATGGCGATATGTTGGAAAGCTCACAGATGCTCAGAAAAGCATGTTGGATGATAGATTTAAGTGGAAGGTTGGTATAAATTTTGTTTTCTATTATTTTTCCTTTTATATGCATTCATCCTAATATTTTTACAGGTCAGAGAGATGGAAAAGAGAAAGGAAGGTCGGCCAGGTGACGCTAGGGCTGCTTTACGCCGTTCTGTCAGGGAAAATGGGTATGTATCTTCTTGTGAAAATCCGAGATGGTTGTGAGTTGTATAGGTGTTCGTTGTGGAAGAGAGATTTTGAATGTAATGGCTGTTAATCCAATTGTTGGTGAACTTATGAAATGGCTGTTAGAGTGATTTTTTGTGCCTGGGCTATTTTTTTAAGTATAAGTAATTTTAGATATCACAATATATTTTTAAAATTCATGGGGCTCAGGTCAGTACCCTTCAATATTAAACATTCAGACACCCAATGTAGAAGAACTTCAGCTCGTGCATTGTTTGGAGGCGCTTTTTTTTCTTTGATATAAAATAGTTTTTCCCTCTCTTGGTACACATTTAAGACATTCCATTCTCCATATTTTTTGAGTTACTCTGATAACCATATTTCATACTTGTATGCAGAAGCCTATTTATTGCAGTTGTCCTGTTTGTTGATACAAAAACTTGTATGATTTTATTTTATTTTTTTGTTAATCTTTTAGTTTTACGCTTTGTTGATTTCCTGTGTACAGGAGAGCTATTGCTTTTATCTGAGCATGGGAAATGTTATGCAATAAATTATTCGGCTTTTTGACTGATTAAAAACATTACAGATATTTGAAAATGTATTCTTGTTTATATTTTCCCAAATCTTTAAATTGTTTTCCTTTGTGCCTATCAGGTCTGATGTAGCAGAGCAAAGTGGGGAAATGTCACAGTCTCTTTCGGGTCCAATATTATCTAGGTATCACTGCTTTTTCTAAATTTTAACTTCTCTAGTTCTATATTTGTTAAATGTATTTGAGGTATGATATAATTTTACTCATATTTGTTGTAGTAAGCAATATTTTTATTCATTTCCAGGAAAAACTATGGTCCTCCTGATCTTCACATGGAAAGACAGGTTATGCCCCGACCAATAACTAGTGTCAATGGACCTACAGACTGGAATGAAGCTTTGGAGATCATTTCTTTTGGCTCCCCGGAGCAGGTTCTTTTTTTTTGTATTTTTATTTTTTTTACTTAATAGTTAATATATATGGCTCCTCCATTGTAATGGAAGGAATTGATCTTGCCGTCAATGTCTAAAGGTTGCCGGGCCAGAAAGTGACAACTGACATGAAAATATTGCGCCAGATATAAAGAAAGCATAGCAGCCAGTCATGCATGCATTATTTTATATAGATTGCATTGAAGTTTATTATCATAATTTAACTCTTTTTGACCCCATTGCTTACATTCTTATGTGAATGCGTACTGCGTTGTCGTACAATACCATATTGCAGCCTTCTATTTGTAAGCAGTGACACCCTGTAATCCTATTGATTTTTTTTTACTCGTTGGTTTTATCCTTGTGATGTGTAATGTAGATTGGAATGAGAAGTTGGATGTCTGTTTCTTGTAGTTCAAATGGTTCTGTTTCTTTTACTTTCACATATCTTGTTCTGCTTTGAATCCTAATGTTCTAGTCGGACAAGGTTGGTTGGTGGATTAAAAAATAGTGTCTACTTAATATGTATAACTCTACATGCTTTCTGAAATCCATTTTTGTGTTTAGAAGTCTGTCCAGTAATTTTATTATCTTTTTATTGGCTTGACCCTACGATCATAAATGAACTAGTTAATTTCATCTGAAACTTATGTACTGGTAAGTAAAATGTTTTCTGGAACAACTTGTGCGAGTGTGTAATGTTTTCCACTTGTTACATCATGTATCTTGATTGTTTTCATCCATGAATTTGTATCTTTCCCTCGCCATTTTGTTTTGAGGGCGAGGGACATGGGCACTTCTCTTTTAAGTTTCTGTATATATTTCATGACTTTTTACAAATTTGGGCTCTTGATTGTACAATATTTCCACTTGCAGTCAGTTGAAGGAATGAAAGTTGTATGCCATGAGTTGGCACAGGCCACTGGTGATCCAGAAGGTAGTACAATGGATGAACTAGTGAAAGATGCTGATAGACTTGTTTCATGCTTGGCAACCAAGGCAAGAACTCCTTCAAAATAATAAATGTCCCTTGGTTTCCTTTATCACTACGTTCTCTTGAAAATTCTGGAGCCGACCTGATACTCTTGTTTCTGGAATGGACAGGTAGCCAAGACTTTTGACTTCAGTTTGACTGGAGCTTCTTCGAGGTCCTGTAAATATGTCCTTAACACACTGATGCAGGTATATTTACTGCCTTGCTATTGAGCCTTGTGCTACTTTTGTTCTCTAAATGTTGGTGAAACGATATTCAGAGAAATAGGGTATTAGGGAATAGCTTGAGTAAACACTGTGCTAGGATATTTTACCAAGTACTATATTTGATTTTCTGCAGACATTTCAAAATAAAAGACTTGCTCATGCTGTCAAAGAAAGCACTCTTGACAGTCTGATAACAGAGCTTCTTCTTTGGTTATTGGATGAAAGGGTTCCCCATATGGATGATGGCAGCCAGCTCCTAAAAGCACTGAATGTGCTGATGCTTAAGATTCTGGTGATGAATATCTGACTTGGTTCTGTTTTTCAATAATTTTGAAGGTATCACATACTTTGTTATTGATTAGTGGTTGTGCATACAGGATAATGCTGATCGAACTTCGTCTTTTGTTGTCTTGATTAATCTTTTACGCCCATTGGATCCATCTAGATGGCCCTCACCAGCATCAAATGAGGCATTTGCCATCAGAAATCAGAAGTTCTCTGATCTTGTTGTTAAATGCCTTATCAAGCTCACAAAGGTAAATTTTTTAGTTGCTTATCAAACTGCTCGTTGTCATGCTCAGCAGCTGTAGTGCAACTGTGCTCCTAATTATTTTAACATATTGTTTCTTTTCTTTCTTTATGAAATGAAAATGTGAGAGATTTGTTTGCTTGGGTGCCAATATTTCCAAAGTGCTTTGTTCTCCAATACGTGTAAATTATGAAGTTTGAATGTGAATCTCTCTATCCCATCTAAGAATATCCTTATCTCATTAAGATTTGCTATGTTTTCTTCTATAGTGAGATCTAATCTGCTTTGTAGGTGGATTAGCTGTCTTTGTCTGGTTGCCTTGAATTTTATGGTAAAGGCATCACCAAGTTTGTTGAACCTTGATCGGACTGGTCGATAAGACCTCTGTTTGATCAGCAATCAGAGTGTCATATTAGGTCCAGTCCTAATACGATACTGCATAGACAATGAACCTGTCATCCTGACTGGGTCTCAAGAGGGTAGGCTGGTTTAGTTTGATTTGGACTTTTTGAATTTGTGTTTCAGGCTGGTATTGGTTCCATTCACAACTGTGGTTTGGCTATACCTGATCCCAGCTCTGGCTATGCCTGGCTGTAATATATGACCTTTAACAATATGCAGGCTTCTGTTGTTTTCTTACTTCAATATCATATAAATTTTTATGATGCAGGTTCTTCAAAGCACGATCTATGATGTTGATCTTGACCGCATCCTTCAAAGTATCCATATATATCTGCAAGAATTGGGGATGGAAGAAATTAGGAGAAGGTATGAGTTTTAATCATTATGGCTCCCCTACTCTCCCTGTCTCCATATGTGAATGCAAGTTTCTTTCCTTTTTTTTTCCAATTTTCTTAATTCACCTTAACATTTTCTTTTGGCCTTTTCACTTGAGCGAATTAACTGTTTCATTTTCAATATTCTGTTTTAAAGAGCTGGAGCGGATGACAAGCCATTGCGAATGGTGAAAACTGTTCTCCATGAACTTGTTAAGCTGCGTGGAGCTGCAATAAAGGGTCACCTTTCTATGGTTCCGATAGACATGAAACCTCAGCCAATTATCCTTGCCTACATCGATCTTAACCTTGAGGTAATGAGTTGCATATTATATTTTCCTGCATTTTCTCAATTGTGACAGAGGATTACCCTTTCCTTCTACCTTTGCAGACTTTAGCTGCTGCAAGGATGTTAACCTCAACGGGACCTGTGGGCCAAACCCATTGGGGTGATTCTGCAGCCAACAATTCAACATCTGCCACACATTCTGCTGATGCCCAGTTGAAGGTATTTTATGCTGGTTTTTATCTCGGATTGTCATTAATGATCATATTATTCTACTTATAACATGATTGTTTTTCTTTCAATTTCTCCTGAATGATTTTAATTCCATTTCATATGACCTGCAGCAAGAGCTTGCTGCCATATTCAAGAAAATTGGTGACAAGCAAACATGTACTATTGGCCTATATGAACTATATCGCATTACACAGCTATACCCTAAGGTAAGCAGATGTCACTATTATTCTTCTTAGCTAGGAACCTGCTATGGAAACTAATCTGCATAGGTCCAATCAGCTGTTGCATGTGTTTGGACTCCATTCTTTAATTTTTTTTTTTTTAAATTTAAATTTTTTGAATATATTTTCAACTACAGGTTGATATATTTGCTCAACTCCAGAATGCTAGTGAGGCATTTCGCACCTACATTAGAGATGGTTTAGCACAGGTTCGTATTAGAGTTATTGGTGTGCTCTTGTTTGAAAAACTTTTACTTCTTTCTTGGCGGACAGGTGTAAAGAGGCAACTTACAACATCTCTGTTAATGGATGTAAAGAGGCAACTTATTAGTTTCCTTTATGGATGTTGCACATCAGATGAATCTGAGAACTTGCTAGTAGTTTAATTGGCATGTTCAGAGTCTCAGTCTCTGTAGTGGACAAATGCATAAGAAAGAGTCAGTTGTTTATTTATATTTATATTTTTAATTTTTATTGCAGATGGAGAAAAATGCTGCTGCTGGAAGGACGCCATCTAGTTTGCCATTGTCAACTCCCCCACCATCTTCCTTAAATGTTTCCTCCCCAGAATTTGCACCTCTTTCTCCAGTTCATACGAACTCCTTAACCGATGCAAAATCATTGAATGTGAAATCTGAGCCAACAAACTTCCATCTACCTCCTTCATATGCTGAAGACAACAGAACTGTCAATTCCCTCATGTCAAGAGGTCTCATGTCAGATAATTCTTTAGGTGACCAAAGAAATGAGAAATTTATAAGTGGAGGTATTCCTAATTCTTTTGGTATTCTTTGTTTTTTATTTTCTATTTTTCATTTTAATTTCATGTTTGTTTCATTAATTGAGGAAACCCTCGTTATATTATTACACTGCAGTAGCCAGCGGAACATTAGATGCCATTAGAGAACGGATGAAGAGTATGCAGTTAGCTGCCTCCACGGGAAATCCAGATTCTTTGAACCGGCCATTAACAACTGTGAACGACAACGTGAACAATGGATTCTCTGGTCAAACTCTTGGGGGATCAGATCCTGTTGGGATGCAGAATGCCATACAGGGAGGTGTTCTCCCTATGGATGAGAAGGCATTATCTGGGCTTCAAGCACGGATGGAGAGACTTAAAAGTGGTGCAATTGATCCCCTGTAGATTAAAGATGGGAGTGATGTCAAACATGTAAACAGAGTCAAGTCCTATTGCATTCGAAAATAGAATAGCTTAGCTTATAGCACCCGCATTCTAGGGTGATGAGTACCGGGATTTGATTTGATGCAAGTTTTGGGGATATATGGCATGTGCTAATTGGTTCTTTAATATAGGTGTTTGTATATTGTAGGCTGTTTTTGGCAATTCAATTTATTTAATACAATTGTATACAGTTTCCAGGAAATGTGTTGTATACAAATGAAATGGTGCGTACAATACAAATATTAGTACTGGTACTGCTTTACAGTATTTTGATTTCTATCCAATTTTGTTTGAGCTTTTTAGTTATCTGATTTTCTGATGCAATTTTTTAAAGAGGCATTTTTTTCTTCCCTGGCTTAGCTAATTGTGTTAAGATTTCAATCAATCATCCACAGCAAACTATATATAACATGCCCTAAAGGACAAAGGATCTCGATGTTTGCCGTTTTGTTCAAACCATCGCCTGCATCTAATAGTAATGTAAATTTGCGGCCAGCATACTGCTGATGAACTTTTTGCATAATTTTACTGGAGTAATCGGTTGCAAGTTTCAATCGCTAGTCAGGGCCTAATTATTTATTAACCCAAAACTAAAAACGACAACAATAACAATGACAGGAACATCACATATGTACACAATTTCCCGCTCTATAGGCCTCCTCCTTTAACAAATCCAAGCCACTCTCCGTACAGAACAGGTTTTCGATAAAAGAATCGTGCAGGTTGATATCTGTTGCTTGAAAGATCATGCAACAGATAGAGGTGTAATATCAAACGTAGTAGGATCTCGATCTTTTCCCCTTTTGTTCATTGCCCATTTGTTCAGTTGTTCTTTGCTGTCAAACGCAGGAGCGACATCGTTTTACCAACCTTCGTTTGGCACGAGTTGACTGTAATAGCGCAACGACACCGTTTTCCGTTCTACTGTCCCTGGGCTCCCTACTGAGAAGACCCTGTTTTATAACAGAAGCAGTGACCGTGTCTGAACTTGTTTGTTCAAAGTGCATAGCAGCTAAAGAGATAAACGAGCGATGAATGCCCCGGACCGTTATGAGCGATTCGTTGTTCCTGAAGGCACCAAAAAGTAATTTCTCATCGCCTCTCTCTCTCTCTCGTCGAAACCTTCTCCACCTCTGAAACTCACTATTTACGGCTTCTTTTTTTTTTTTTTCTTTTAAAACCTTACTTTTCTTCGTTAGGGTTTCGTACGAGAGGGACACAAAGATCATTAATGCGGCGACATTCACTATTGAGAGAGAGGACCACACCATCGGGAACATTCTTCGCATGTATTTATAGCTTCTTCATCATCTTTTATTTTCTTTTCGTTTCAGTTAGTTAATATCTGACTCTGATTTTTTTTATTTTTTATTTTTTTTTCTGTTGGTTTAATAAGGCAATTGCACAGAGACGAAAATGTTCTTTTTGCAGGCTACAAGCTTCCTCATCCTCTCCAATATAAAATCCTTGTTAGGGTTAGTACTATTCTGGTTTATATATCTGCGAGTGGGTATTTTTTCCTGGTTTTTATTATAAATGAGTTGGTAGTAGGCCACTTTGTCCTTCAGTGATTCATAATTAATCAGAGTAAGCGAATAGCTTAGACTTCGTATGGCAGATGCAAATCCTTATTTGTCTTTGATTTTAGTTCAAAACTTGGTGAATTGGGGATGTAGGTGGACAATTTTCGGGGTTTTAACCTATTTGATGTGCTTATGTAGATCCATACGACTAGCCAATCTTCACCAATGCAAGCATATAACCAAGCTATCAATGATCTAGACAAGGAACTTGACCATTTAAAGAATCAATTTGAGGTATGAAATTTCATTTTCCTGACCATCAATTTCTTACCATTGCCAATTTAGCAATCCGGTTACTATTGTGGTTTTAAATGTTAATTACTCTATTTTATGATTTAGTATTGGTCTTTGGTGTAATCAGCCTGCTAGCATGACTTATGTGTCAAATATGATGCCATATTAAACATCATCTATGTTTTTTTGGCATGGACACTCTTTTCATTTTCAAGCATGCATTTGTATTGTCATCGTGAACCTAACAAAGTTTTAGGTGCATGCCAGATTTTTGAGGTGTCCTTTTGGGTGCATAGTTTGATATTGTTCTTGCTTCTTAAACTCCTTCACTCTTTTTTCTTTTTATGGTTGCATACCTAAATAAAGTAATCTTTGTGTCAGAAACCAAGGTAGGATTTTGCAGAATTTCTCCATGGGTGCATGTTGCTTTAAACAAATTAAATATGAAGAGCAAATGCACTTTTGTTTAGCATGTATTATCTAGGCACACCTTTTGAAAAGCTAGATTTGAGCTATGCTTCCAAGTTTCCTACTGTATGCCAGAATGATTGTCCAAATAGTTCTGCTACAATACAATTTCTATTCGTTTATAGGTTGAAATATTAAAGGAAGTTCTGCCTGAGATTTATTCTATATATTTCTCTTGGAATGACTAGTTAGTAGCCATCGGCTATTTGATAACTAGAATGTAATTTTAACTGTCCTCTGTGAAATTGGAGTCTAGCTTTATTAAAAATGAACTAACTTATTGAAATTGTTACTTTCCCATTTAGTTTTAGACTTTTAGCGATCCACTTTGAATGGCAACTTTGTCTTTTAATGAAGATGAGTTCTTTGGAGTAAGGTGCGGTGCCATCATTATGAGTATTACTGCCTCCTTTTCACAAGCATGTTGACTTTGAGGGTAGCTACTAGTTAGGGATTCATACAAAACCTGGTTCATGATATAGGTTATAGCTTTTGGTTTCAATGGTCTTGAAATTTGCTAATAAGCGTTCTTATGTTTTGGTCTGCATTCTTGCATTTACTTTAGGTGACACCAATCTGCTTGTTTTGGAGTTTAGACTATTGACTAATTGGTATGAATATTTAGAGGATATCGTTGTGTAATTTAATATTGGCTTGCATACGTTTTGAGAAAATGAAAACTAAATATGCACTATCTAGTTTTTAGTATTCATTTCTTTGTTTGTTTGGCTTACAAAATGCTCTTTCCAAACTTGATTATGATGTCCTTAAATTTCTACTTGTAGGCTGAGTTGGCGAAGTTTTCTCCGGACTACTAGCTGGTGGCTTTTAGTTTGGACGTTTAGATGATTGTGTTTAATGGCAATTTGGATAAAGACGGTGGTTTTGATGGGCTTTGTTAATGCTGGTTGTAATTAACTAATGAATTCTTGGACATAAACAAATGTTCAAATTTGTGATGTGAATCAAGTTATGCGATATATGATTGTCTTAATCTGCCCTTATTAAGCTTTCCTTGGATTTGAACCACCGTCTGTTTATTTGCAACTTGTTACTTGTATCATCCATGGTTCTGGTTATGTTTTGATGGAATCCTTAAATTTGATTTGAATTTGTAAGAGCATGTCTTATTGTACGGATACACATTAAGCATGCTTATTCTCATTCAATCATTGGAAAGAACTTGATTTTATGAGTTTCGACGTTTGAGTAAGTGGCTCCACTCTTATGGCATGTGAAATGCTGCACAAGACATTGTGCCTGTTAGTTATGTTGCTTCACGGCAACCGTTGTCCGCCCTAATAACAAACTAGGGGCGAATTTGTGATTGGTTGAAGAAAAATGGAAGTGGTGTGTTTTTCAGAGCTGCAAAGGAGATAAAACTACCCTTTAGAGAGTAAACACAGTCAAGTGTGGTGTGTTATAACTTTTGACTTGCGTTTGTCCATTCTACAATCTATATTCAACGAAAGTAATCTGCTTCTTTATTTTCCTATCGTGTTTTAATCAATCTCATACTAGACATTTACATTATAGATAATTCATCATCCAGACCATCTAGTTCTCCTTAAGATGGTCTTGAATGATCAAAAAGAGGTGTTCTGTTAGAAACTAGACAAATTTTATCCATGTTGGCAGTCGAGAAATCCAAGCTCAACCGACTTGCAAACATTGCACAAAACAGATTACAGTTCCAACCACTTCTCCAAATAGTGCAATTGCATAAAGAACAAAAAAATCTTGCCCATGTTCCCTATAGCTCAGGTTGAAATTTTTGAAAATTTGTATGATGATACCCCATCCAAAAGAGGAAAAGAGGAAATTCCTGATCGCACCACAGACCCCTCTCCTATCCCTTTAGTTTTCCATTCACCAGAGCTCAAAGCTAGGCCTATCTAACCAACTCACATCACAGGCAGCACTGCTGACCACCGGTTTCAGCCTTCATTTTTGTTCAAGCAGAGCTAATGAGTGAGACAGAAGGACTTGTCGATCGAGACAATCCTCTTTCTCCTTTCTTTTTGCATTTCTGATGACCTGAGCTCAAGTTGCACCGATTAGAGCTTCTTATCATCGTTTCTCCACCGCTCACTCCATCTTCAGTGTCTCTCTTTTTCTTCTGGTGAGCGTAGCAGAGAGCGAGTTGCAATCTCGTAGTCTCTCTCTTTGTCTTTCAATCTCTTTCTCTCTTTCTCCTTCAGCGCTACTTTTCTGCTTCTCCGGCAAGACCGGCTACAAGCTGGCGAGACTAGTCAAGGGTCGATTGATGACACTCTCCCACCGTCCTTAATAATTTTACCGGTGACCGGTCTCATAAGTTTCAGCCACCACAGTGAGATGAGATTGATTTAGTTTGGAAATACCCAAATTCGACATGAATTTGCATGAAGAAAATAGGAATAGAGAGGAAAAAAATAGGTTTAATAATATTCTAATTTAGTTAGTGATAAAAAAAATATTTTTTTAATGATTTAAAATGCTATCTAGGACTATTTGTATAAGTTCATGTATAGAAAAGAAAATGATTTTCTCGCGTTGCTAACTAGATTAATAAGGATGTGATGTTAATAATTTTACAATTTTAGGATGCCACAAATTCATTTTGAAAGTAAAAGAGGCCACAAGACTCATTTTGTCCATGTTCAAGAGGCAAATGACGTATTCGGCCTGAGTTTAATTGGCATATATGCTTTGTTTAATAATTTTTTCTATGGTAAAAAATATAAGAATTTGGGGGTTTTAAATGTAATGTGTATCAGCCAATAAGTTGATCATATATTAGGTGCTTTTGGGACCCAATGAATGTTATTAGGATGTTTAAAACACAAAAGCAAATTTTCTTTCATGAAACCCTTGAATTGGCCAAACTTAAGAAATGCATGTACTTAAGTTTATTTTACTTGTTCAGTGGTAATTCTACCTTAAATTGGTGATCTTGAATAAATGACTAACTTGAAAAGACAACTTTTCCTATGACTAAAGTCATAAGGATTATTTTTGGGAACACAAGTAAGTATGCGTGCTTTGAGTATGATGATGTTTCTTTAAGTGTATGAGATGTTTTGAATGAATTGAATGTGCATTGCAAAAGCTTTTATGGCTAAAGTCATTTTTATGACATGAAAAGTTATAAATTTTGAGTAATTAATAGAGTATATGCGTGCTTAGTATCTAAATATATGTGCATATGTGATTTGTACGAGAAAGTTGCATTTATGTCAGAGCATTTTCCTATGACAAGTTTTTATGAGAAAACATGGTTTTTAAGGTTTTAATGGGTTTTAAGTGGAGAGCCTCATTCCATAACATGTAAAGTAAACGAAGAAAATGCTTTATGAAAACAAGTTGTGGGCTCTTAGTATACTTCATGTGGATTTGATGTATGATTGGGATTTATTTTGTTATGAACATGCTCAGCACAAGGGTATAATAATGATCATATGTTTGGCACGTGAATGCCCTCCGTGTGAGTAGACACATTCTATCTATTTTTGATTGAGTTTTATAGCCCTTTGATTCTGTTTGGCTTTATTTTCTTTTGATTTTGTCAATTTGATCTGCTTCTGATTCTACTGAGTATGTATGAGAAAAATGAAAGAAAGGATATTTTATAAAATAAATGCTCTTACAAGTCTATATTTCATGGTTTCAAGTCCATAAATTTGTATGCTTATTAAGAATTAAAAGTTCTTGTAAGTCAATAATTTATGCTTTTAGCCTGCTACTTTGTATTCATGGCTTGAATGTTGAGCTATGATTTATCTATCAAGCTTAACCTGAAAATACGTCAAATATATGCTTATGCATGAAGAATAACTATGATATTTGTACAATTCTGAGTATAGTGGTGGTATGTTGTTATCCCAACATTCGGATGTTGAGATTTAAGGAATTATGTACATTTAACTTAAGCATTAAGAAGGATATGTATTATACTTTGAATCCTTTATAATACATGTATGTCGTATGTGGATATTATATATGATTTTATGCTGATGAAGAGTGGATATTGAAATTTGTTATATTAGAGTCGATGAATTGTGGATATTTGGGTTTAAAAGTGTTTTTTTGTTCGCAGGTTGGTTCGTAGTTAAATCTAATTGTTAGAGAACTAATTGAAAAGAAAAATCTACTCATATTTTTAGAATATAAGATTTCAATCTGTAGCTTAGAATGATTCTTTTTGACACTGATTGTGGCATCCATTGTCTAATCTTTCGGAATCGGGCGAATGGTATTACACGTGGAATAGAAATTCCTGAGTGTATATATCATATCAGAATGCACTTCTGCTTAAAAAAAAAAGATTTCCTATGTTTGATTTAACGACCCAAATCAATTCAATATCATGATTTTGAAAAGTTGAATTGATGCAGTGTAATTTGTGAAATTTAAAAATCGAACAATCGGTTCGACTTATAATTTGAGGTGCTGATTCCAAAATCTTGATTAGCTGAATAGGAGTCTCAATAGCCATTTGATTACGTTAGCTATCTTGATTAGCTGAATATGAAGTTAATTTTCGACGAAATGATCCGATGACGAACTTCAAACTGTTTCCTTCAGCCGTTTGATTTTGAGAAGTCTGAAAATACTCTCATTTCAGGGAGCAGCACGATTGCTTTGAAATCTCAATGTTTTATTTTGCAGATAAGATCCTAACCGTTCATGAAGATTAAATCCTAACCATTCATAAAAGACTAAGACTCAGGGATATATTTCTCTCTCTTTAGACTAAGACTAAGAAAATATCAACTCCTAGTATTAATTACATAATTAAATATATAAGTATTGTGGGTTCATTTTACACAAATTAGATTTGATCAATGTCTTAACGAAGCAATTTGGCTATGTTTTTACAATTTTTTTTTTCAGTATTGAAGAAGAGATAATTCGAACCCGAATCAATTACTGGATCGTATATATACTTACTACTAGATTATATTTTGGTGTGACTGTACAATGTTAATTATTGTATTTTATGAAGTATGATTTTTTATATTTAGTTGCAGTGAAATGAATCAATTTAATTATGAAATTTAAGGTGTGAAAGTGAGGTAAAAAACAACCAAGTCAATGATTGGTATTCCAATTGTAGTCTCATTTTCTTCCCCTAAGCACATTAATATGTAGAAAAGGAAGTTTCAAATTGCATAATTTTGTCATTGATTTTGGCTTCTAAGTCAATTTTGAAAGCTATGAAATTATGAATTCAAACTCCAATTAAAATCAAATTAACCAAAAAGAAAAAAAAAATAATTTACAACTTAAAAGTGACAATATATATGAATCAAACCATTCACGAAGCAATTATAAATATAGAGAGAGAGAGAGATAATAATGCAGAAGGAGAGAAAGAGGGTTAGAGAAAGAAAGAAAGATAGAAAGAGAGAGAGAGTATGCTTGGCTCCTCGCACGCCACCGGCAACAGCCAATCAACAGAAAAAGATTGAGCTATAGCTTGTGGCATACAGGGAGCCAGGCATAACATAACCCATTTCACCTTTTTCTTGAAGATAATGTATAAGCTGCGCAGTGAGCCTTTTCTTTTCTTTCTTGCTTTCAACACACGCCTAAGCTAAGCTATTGACAAAGGAAACTCAATGTAAGAGAGAGAGAGATGAGAGACTACGGAAACCAAAGAATGGTTCCAATATATATATAGGGAGAGAGAGAGACAGAGAGCTTGGAAAATATAGTGAAGAGGGTATTCTGAATTCTGAATTTTCAATTTTCTTACCATGTAGAGATAAATTAGTAACATAAAAAGAAGACATTTTCAATAAAAATTTGAAGAAAGAAATCTCAAAAGTGAAACCATTATAGCAACTACCGCCAAACCAACCACAATTAGAATTTAGTAGTCCCCCTATAACATCTTTTTGCTTAACAAACAAAATTCCACCTAAGGGTTTTAGGTAAAACATATTTCATTTCAATTCTTTATATATATATATATATATATATAGAATAGCCCGGCCAAGTTCCAGTGTCCTCTCCACTTCACACTAAGCATAAGCTTCAAGATAGGAATAGGAATCCTAGGGCCCTCAATTTCTTTCTTTTCTCCCTTTCTTTTTCTTTCCCTTTTTCGGGTACATATTGAAAGTTTTTAAGAGAAAAAGAAACAAATACACAGTCACTTTCTTTGTTCAAGTATACGTGGATACGACTGGAATTAAATTATTTACCTCCTCAGAGTCTTTTATATTACGAAACAAACACTCCATCATGTCAAACATACGGTGGGAGCTTCTCTCTCTCTCATTCCAAGAAACAATGTGTCTTCTCTTCGTCTGTAAGGTAAAGAAAGAGATGCATGAATGCAAGTGTGATGATGTAAGGAATTTCACTTTCACTACTCTCCCTTAATAATAATAAAGATGATGATTGCTTTCCTCTTTAAGAGCCAGATTTTGTCGGGTATGGTTGGAATGGAGGAATTTGGGATTCCTTTTGCCTACCAAAGCCATCAAAATGGCATTAAACCTCTATATACTCTAACCCACCTGCACTATTTTGACTTGTATATGTTTCTCCTTTGTCCCTTAAAATGCATGCACTGTCCCTTGCTTACGTAGCTAGCTACAATTCTTTCTTTATCTTACTTCATTATCAACTCCCAAAAAAAAAATTATTGTTAGTTTTTCCACACGAAAAAGTATTTATAAGGAAAGTAACTCAAGTTTGAAATCTCCATCTCCCACATTATAATGCAAACACATCAGATGTTAGGAGTAATAATCATGTTCCTTAGCCTTGAAAAGTTCAAAAAATATACCTTTTTTTCCAATACATAGATTATAAACGCTAACTTAGTTACAAAAACTCACTTCAGCATTCTACATCATATGTACAAAAAATTCATGGATATTATAAATCATACTGTGTTTAGACATGAGTAAAGATTAGTAATCTTGGGTACAACTTATTATGTATGGGGATAGACAATTGATATTGCATAAATTTGTATTGTTGCATTTTGTTTTGGAGATTGAAATGTAAAAACGTAATGTGATGACAGTGGAGAGCTAGGATCCTAGGATTATGGAGAGAACTTATGTATATTATATATCTTTTAGTACAAGAAACTTAAAAAACAATTATATGAATTTTTTTAAAAAAAGAATTATATTTTTCCTTTATGTAATTTCATATGTTGAAACCGCTGAATAATCAGCTCATCAACAATACTATTAAATACATGTTTCTATATAAATGATTAAATAACCATTCATCTAAGTATTTTATATTCGATTACATAATCAGTTTTCACAATATCCATTAGAGAAAACGCTCTCTCTACAGTTGATGTGGTAATAAGTAAAATCAATAGTGGGCGATAGATGTATGATGTGGTAAAAGGCACGATAGTGATGAGTCATTTAGTTAGATTTGTATAACATCATATATAGACTAAAAAAAGAAGTGTCAATCTAATCTAAGTGCAAGACAATCACGTGGGAGACATATGCCTCCTAAGAGGACTTTTGGTTCGGTAGGTCAAAGATGATGATTGTGTTTCCACAGTCGCCTAAACTTTTATCATCTTTTCTTTCCCTTTGGTGCTCTGCTCTTCACTATCAACTTTTGAGGCAGAAAATCTTATGAGGTAGGTCCCATTGCTACGCTCGCTCTTCACCTTCATTTACGCCGAGCTTTTGCCTTCCTTCATGCCTCCATTTCTTTCATCTATTTTTTTCATTTTTTTAATATATTTTTCTTATATATATGTTTTAAATTTTTTTATGATTGAGAAGCAATTTATCAAATAAGATTGTGATTGCAATTTGAAAAATGTTCAAATTGTTTTTATTTATTAACGAGCTATTTACACGCTTAAATCACATTTAAAAATTATATATAACGTCAAGTTTTAATATTTAATTGATATATGAATAATAAAAAATTGCATCTTTTAGAAAATGTTCAATTATAAAAAATGCCTTATTGATTGGTTTTGATTTAATTTTTTTATTATTTTTTGTAGCTTAAGAGTTATTAATAATTTTTTTATTAACATTTATATTTCATTTTGGTTGTTAGAAAAAATGTTGAATTAGCATTTATAGATTTATGGGGTAATTATCTAGAATATTAAGTAAATAAAACAATTATATATATAAACTTCTTCTGCTTGATGAAATGACATTTATGTCCATTGTTTTTAAGATTTCATGTTTTAAAAATAAAATTAGTGAGGTTTTCAATTGAAATTAATTTATTGTTTCATTTATGGAATGTAGGGTTACATTTGTAATGATATAAAGTATGGAATAAATGTCAATATAGCCCCTCAATTTAGTTAACAGGATAAAAAAGATCAGATTTGATATTTTTTTATCAATTTAACCCCTCAATTTATTTAAAATGATTAAAAATATCATATATGAAACATGTTTATGATTAAAAAGGTCGGATTAATATTTTAGATTAATGTAGCAATTGAATATTCATTGTATTTATAGACATTTAAAATTGTAATTAGGATCGGACCGTATAATTTCTTTAAAAAAATTAATTAAATATGAAATAAAGAAAACCATATATGAAGTATATTATATTCTCTTTGTTCGGACGGATGATTTTAATTAATAAATATATACTAATTTAAACATTTTAAAATTAATATGAAACAAACTCAGACATTAAATTAGTCAAAAAATAAATTATAATTTTTTAATCATTTTAAATAAGTTTTTATGCTTAATTAATCTAAAAAGTTAAATATAATTTTTTTTTAATTCCATATAAATAATTGAGGGACCAAATTAGTTTTTATTCCTTTAAAGAATTGTGATTTGATTTGTAATAATAATCCAAAAGGCCTCATACTTGCAATGTGTAATTATTAAAAAAAAAGAAGAAAAGAAACATCAATTTCTTTTTGTCATTGACAAGCTTTTATGTCACTCGATGATGTTTGGTGGAGAAGCTCCGGTTGCTATTTTTGGGTGTGCACAATCTTATCCTAAAAGTAAAAATAAGGGTAACAACTATTTTGAGTTTGGGCTTAGTCATAATTATAATTTCCTTTTTTAAGTAAATATATCGATTTGTTTTTAGGCTTTGTTTTGCAACAATTTTGCGTATACATAACTTTTACTATTTTGATTTGGTCAAAATACCATACCTATTATTTATAATATTTGGTAACTAATATAAAATAATAAAAAAATAAAGAGAGAATAAAAAGAATGTGGTGAGAATATAAAGGTGTAAATTCTTATTGATGAGAAGGAACTCTAATAGGAGAAATAGACTATTACATAAATAAAAAAAAAAAAGTGGAGTTCACTATAATTAAAAAAATGAAACAAAATAATAATAAAATAGCTGATAAGTACAATTAATAGCTACTAAAATAGTAAATAATTAATTTTTTTTAATAATTAAAACAGTAAACAATTTGTTCTGCCGAAATTGGGTTTGTTAACTAAAGAAAATTTATTGTCTTCAGGGGAATTTATCAAAAATTTTATCAAATTCTTTATAAATTATAACTAAACATTTCTCACTTTATATTCTTTTTCAGGGGAAATTTAAATAAATTATCATTAAACCATTTTGGTTGATTTTTCTAGACAACATAGCAGTAAGAAAGTACCGGTCGCAGAAAATAGCTTGGAAAGGTTAATTACTGCAGGTTATTTTTGTAAATTGACATAAATAATGCAACTTTTCTCAGATTCTTTGCTGTACAGTGGGAGCGGAATGATTTTAACATTAAATTTTCCTTCCTTTCAAATTTTCCAGCATATTTCAAATAAAAGAAAGTGTCTTTCATTCCTCATTTCCACCCATATTTTCTTTCCTCTCATAAAATCATCTCTTCCCAAACAAAAATGTGACCAACATATATATATAAACTTGTTCCCTAATGAATGAGCATTTGAATCCAAATGATTTAAATTAAATAAATTTTGATAAAACCAAATCGGACTAAATTACTGAGAACCAAAAATAATTTTTGCAAAAAAACCAAATCAAACCAAACCAAACCAAAATTATAGAAATAACAAGCTGATATAACTAACCATCAAAATTTTTAAAAAACAATATATAAAAAATAAATATTCATTTATTCTATTTTACAGAAATGTCCTCTTGCTATAATTTGGCACCAAAAGCATAGCATAGCATAGCAATGTTATCCCATCATATCAACTTGCTCCATCACTTTCCCTTAAAAATTAATACGGAAAAAATTTGGAAAAAAAAAATTCAAGTAAAGAATAGTATAAAAAATACAAAGTGATTGCTTTTAATTTGGCTTTATGCATTCTTCTGTATGGCATGAGGAACATTTTTCTTTTCTTCTAACCCCGAAATCACTAATAGGACTTCAATACCTGCTATGTCCATTCATTTCCTTGCCGCATCAGATGATGTGTTATCCAAGGAGGTGAACATGAAATTCCCAGAAAATAAGGCTTCTTTGTCTGCACATCCAATTGCACAATCAAATTGTAACTTTTGAATAAAACTTTAACCTGGTAACTTATAGTGATGCTTAACTAGAATGACACGTGCACATATATGCGTGAGCATATTTATGTCAACCGAAATGCATGAAAATAAACAGGAAACTATGCTAACAATGCTCATCTAGGTTCATCGCTGAATCTAGTAACCGGGTTGAGGAATCTTAGATAACAAAGTGACTTTGGATGTAATCTAGTAGTTTTGGCTTAATTATGATGCACAATCTTCTTGTTCTTCTCTCTATTTCTATCATCTAGTAACCAACTTGAGAAATTAGCTAACACAGCAAACTATAGCTGCAATCTAGTTCTGGTATCCTTAGCTCATTACTCTTATCCTCTCAGTCAGTGGTTGAGTAAGGGAAGAAAGAGGGTAGAAATCAATTAGTAGCCAAAATAATTCGCTGACTGAAACCTACCTGTTAAGGAAAGACAATTGACTTCACGGCGTACATATCTTGCCATTGCCTGCATATAAAAGCAAACATTCAGCACATTTATGCATTGATTTAGGAAAGAAAATAAGGTTTTGGAAATTTTGCAAACATAACAAAGAAAAACAGAACATAATCAAGTTAGATGGTATGATTTGCTCAAGACGAGATAGATCCTTGTGTGAAGGATTCATTATATCTATTAGCATTGCAATCAACGAAACGACTCCCTAACTTTGGTGTCCACTAGAAAAGGTTCACTTTCTTGAGATGTCTAATGCAGCAAATAAGAAATCACATCTTTAAAAAACAAGAACATGAGAATCATAAAAAGGTGGTCTAACAGCTACCAGTCTGAGTCTCAGAATAATACATTTAACAACCAAGGCCAGGAAAACAATACAATTCCTCAGCCAGTTAGCACTATGAATCACAGTGGCAAAAGCAAAGATGAAAACGTGCCTGGACCGCCGGTAATGCAGTAGCATCTGGCTCTGATTTACCATCATCAGAGAATACATTTCTGCACCACAATATAACTTCAATCAGAACAAGAATAGACATATGTTACTTCAATAATTTTAAATTCGTCCTGTAGACCACTGAATTGAAGAAATTTCATTTTTCTCACGTTTAGCATTGCCATCGAGCATTGGACCCTAATGCAAAACATTACACATAAAGCCAAAAACTTGTTGAATGTAAAAGGGATGAGACATGACATTAAGTCAGAGTCCTATTGCTGTGAACATTACCAGATCTTCATCTTTTTTGGACAAAATAAGCCTTGATAACTGATAATATTTGTCCATGTCACCCCATGACTAATTAGATGAGGATTGCGAACAAAAATATACATCCAAAGAATACCATCATCTTTAGCTAAAATTTTTCTTGGTTCAATAGTACAAGAAACAGAATAAGTATGCCAAATTATCTTCAAAACCCAACATATGCAACTTATGAGGCTACAACAACAACAATTAAGCCTTAGTCCCAAACTAGTTGGGCTCGGCTATATGATTGGAAGCTACAACTAACAAATATGAAGATGACACAAATAAGGTGAAATTAACAAACCATAAGAAGGAACCATTGAATGATATGCAAAATGTATTCCAAGAAGAAGAGGAGGAATGCTCATTCTTTAAAAGATTGTTTAATCTGTTGAACAATCCAAAAAAAAATCAACTAAATTAACTATGTAAAAGAAATTGAAACAATTTTATCCAACTACTATGTTTAACTCCAAAGCTATAATATGAAAAGCTTTGCAATGGCAAACCAATTCCAGTACAGTCCTCTATTTTGACCTCAGAAACACATGTGAGATGAGTGGCCGGGGAATGTTAAGGACAACTAGTCCTGAGCACAAGTCTCAGAAGCCCAATAGATCGTCAATGTTGGTATAAAGCTTGCCCAACATTAGAAGGAACAAAAGGAAAGGATCCATTCACATATCATATCTAGGTACTCTCAAAATCCAAAATTAGGATAAGGATACATGCGAGATTCATATCAAAGAAATTTCTAGACTCGATTCTATGATGCTCTCACCTCCACATAACCTTTACGAGCTCATTGGATTTAGCCTCTGGAAGCAGAACAGAATCATAAGCAATAATATTTCCATAGAATATCTTCTCCAACTCTTTCATCCATTTAGTCAACAATAAGTTAACCTGCCAATACAAAAGCACATACAGCGCAAGATTTTACAAAATTGTAGCAATTATGAGTATTTCTATTGTTATCCATGAGCATAGAAAATCAGTTCCCTGCAAAGCATCCCATGGTGCAGGTTCAACAATATTGTCAGAAAGCCCAGCCCAATAATAAAATATTTACTGATAACTAGAAGGGCATTCCAACAATGGCACACAGATAACCACAAAATAACTTGATTATACTTTACTTTCAGATGTACCAAAAAAAAGCGGGTACCATGAAATGCAAACTACATCCTCAAGCAAACTCAGTATGCAAAAAATCGTAAAAACATTACCCCTGCTTTAGAGACTCTCAGCTCCACATCATGATTGTAAATCTCATACAAGTACTGCCCAAATTCAACACCTTGTTTTCCTTCCTGTTTCAAACGGCGTAAACAAAGCCACATATGGAGTACAAGCAATGAGAATGTCATTTTAAATGTCTTCTCCAAATTGAAAACTGCATGAAGAAGATGAAGAAAATTTAATTTACACCAAAAAGTTTAAAGAAGGTTCTTTATTCAATGAAAACATGTGTAGAGATGCATAACCCAAATTCCCAATAGGAAAATTATTCCATACAAACAGAATAAGAAATGCTATGCCACCACTCCTTCAACCCATGCTAATCAATTGTACGGAATTCTTATGAACAAGCAACAGTTCCTAGAAACAAGAGAACAAAAAAGAAGGGGAAAAATATAAAAACAGATCCCACTATTTTGCCCTGGATTAGAAGCATGAGAACGGACTGACCTTCATAAATGGCAGGTTTATCTACTTGTGAAATGATGCGCTGGTATACCACATTCGCACCCCTGATAGAAGTGCTTTGTTTACTATAAAACAGCAGGAGCTTAAGCACAAAACGCCGAAAGCCTTGATAGTTTGGCTCTTCAACCCTGAGAGGGGAATCCGGGGCCAAAGCCAAAGAACAAGGCTTAGACCAAAACATTTTATCCGAATTTACCTGTTATAAAATCAAATAGTTTAAAACCAAACAACAATCACTAGCATCACTTGATAAACACACAGTCACAGAATTCACGTCATTACTCGGTATTGTCCTTCACGATAAATGAAAAGTAGATATCAATTAAATTTGTCAATTATTGGTTGATTGATTTAGGAACAATGATTCACAACCAAATCAATCAAAATCATAATCAAAAGGGGGTAAACTTGAGCAAATTACGTGATAATTTAAAAAATAAAAAAAAAAGGAATCATAGTAAATATTCAGTACCAGTGACTTGCTGGGAAAGTTCTTGTGCCTAGAATCATCAGAAGCATGTGCTACAACTGTTGCAGAAGCCTTGGCATAGCTCAGGCGTGGGATAAAAAAGTCTTTGTTGTTGTTAAGCTTCGACACTTGAGAAGCAGCTCTTCTCCAACTCGACAACATTTTTTTCTTGGCACAAGCAAATTAATATTGTAGCAGTCGATCCTCTTTCTAGTGTTTCTTTTTCAAGCTTCTCTTTCCGTTCCTATTTTCTACTCACTAAACCCTTGAGCCGTTCCTCAAAAAATAAAAAAAATAAAAAAAAACGCATTGAGCCGAGCTTATGAGGTAGAACAGTAGATCCAACGGCTAATATGAATGGAGTCATTCACGAATTTAATCATCCATGTCTATGCGAAACTAGCAATTTTTTTTTTTTGAGGGAAAGGACAATAGAATTTTTGAATAGAAACACGTTCAAACCAATCTTTTGTAATATCTTATAATTTTTTTTAGATTGAGAAATTACAAAATAATAACTCTCTGATTGATAAAATTTTGTAATCCCTTAAAAAAAATTATAAAAGTGATCGTTTATTTTTATAAAATTGGCGATGTTTTTCAATAATTTATAAAAATAATTTTTTAAAATGACCTAATTACAAAGTAATAGTTTTGATCGTAAACATTATTTTATCATATTTCTTAATAATTTATAAAAAATGAATTTTTTAAAGAATTTTCGGAACTGATTATCTATAGTTTAAAATACGTTTAAATATTTTTATAAAAGATGATTTTTTTTATAGTTAATGTTTACAAAGATAATAGGTTTAATTAGTATTATAATATTTCCAATGTATACGGCTGTTTCATTAAAAAAGATTTCCCGCGTCCAGAGTCTATCCATGGCAACTCAGCAATTCTTAATTCCTAGACGGTAAAAGACAGACGGTAGACGATGAGTTGCTGCTATGGCGGATTCTACCACTTCTACAATAATGTCGTCTTCTCTTCTTCTTGTTCTTCTCTCTGGAATATGCCGTTTCGTCTCATTATATCAAAATCATCAATTTCCCCTCCCTTTGTCTTCTTCATTCTTCACCGTCCTCATCCATCATCGACATGAGGTCTCCAAAAAGAAACCCCTTGCAGGTTTCTCTCCTCTTTCCTTTTTGTATTTTTGATAATTATTGATTCTCTAAATCAGGGTTTGGTGGTCAATGTTCTTGTTCCTTAAATCATATTTGCTTGATCGTGTAATCCCTTACTATTGCTGTTATTAACTGTATTTTTGGACCATAATAGATGATTTACGTTTTCATTAATGCCTCCATTGGGTTTTTTTATTTGCTTCAAGTGGTCATATTTCTGTTGAGAGTTCAAATTAAGCTTTGGCAATATGGGCCTTTATTATCTTAGTCGAAACTTTAGGATTCTAGCAAGTTATTACGATAAAACATGGGATAAAGTCTGACTAAGGAATTTCAGGTCTTCTTCATGAGATTTATATTTCATTTTTTTCTTTTTTCATTTATTGTTTCGTCTTCTAATTTGAGAGATCAGATTATAAAATACCGAAAATTGCTTTTACATTCTGCTAATTCTCTGACTTCCTTTGGAGTTATGTTTTCAATTTTTTTTTCCTGTTGGTATTCAGGAGACTTATATTCGTGCTCGAGAGAATCCATACTTTGATGGTCTAATAAGGGGTGGTCTAATAAAAGGTGATAATGCCACAAGAGATCAGACTTCTTCTACCTTGAACTTTCAAGGAATTGATGAAAGCCAGAATTTTTCTGGGACTACATTGGATACTAGTGATGAAAGAAGTAAAAATTCTATTCAAGATATATCTGAGGACTTCATGGAATCACAAGCAAAGGACTTATCCTCAGTTAATAACATGAATACCATCGGGCAGTCTGCATTTGCAAAGGTGTCAAAAATTGCTAAAGCAACTCCAGTTGCATTCCCAAACTTCCAATCTGAGTTGACCATTGAGGTTTTTGATACATGTGATTCAGTGAAAGAACCTAGCCCTAAGAACTCTGAAGCAACTGAAGAGTATCATATTGTATCTAATTTAGCAAGACCTGTAATAGAAAAATACTATAGCATAAATCAAAGGAAACAAAACCTGTCGAAGATACCACTTCCTCAATCTGCAGCATCATTTTATAATGGATTTTCGCCACGAATTGAAATTGTGGAATCATGCGAAAGCATTAGCAGGTTAAATTTATACTTAAAATCCAGAAGAGGTGATGTCAGTGTTGGAGTTCCTGGAAGATTCTTGCATGCTGTAATTGGACAAGATGTCTCTGGTAAGTTCCTTTTATCTATTCTAATAACCATTGTTAATCAGGTCCCTCAATCTCTCAATTTGTCTCCTGCCAAAATGAACTGTTTTTCATCAGTTGCTTTGGAGAACACTTGTATGATTTACTTAGCCTAATGGGATTTATGTTTTAAAATAACGGTTCGAGAAAACATCTTAAGGATTAAGCTGACTACTCCATTGGGTCCATAAAAAATTTTCTGGTCAATTCAGAAGTGAAAATTATTGATACTATAAAGATATCATATTTGCCTTCTGGAATTTTGTTGGGTTTCTTTCTTTGCCATTTCATTCTCTTTGTGCTTGATGCAGTTTATAGTTCTTTACAAACTTTTAATTACATGGATTCATTGTGTAACATAGAAGAATTTCTAGTGAAACTTCACACTTGAAAAGGAACTTCAGAGTTCCATATGATATAGCTGAGCTGACAACTTGCAAAAAGATAGACTTGACTTATATTAAGACAGTGAAGTAAGGGCTGGTTAAAAAGTCTGAAACATTAGGAATATCTATAGACATTTGTCCCCCTGTGGTAATCAAATTAATTGTAAAGGACATGTATGGGTAATTATACCTAACTTTTTGCAGATATTGGATCTGTTGCTGCAACTATCATGTATGCCTTCTACTTGAATGAAACTCTTGAAAGTGACCAGTTATGCACTGTACCTGTCATCAATATGAAAAGGGCAGATTTCAGCTCTCATGCTGAACTGAGATGGTTGCTGGATTCATGCCAAATTGATGAGTCATCCGTAATATTTATAGATGAGGTACGCTTTGTCAGATTGCTGAAAAGTTTAAATATTTAGTGCGAGTAACATGTTCTGCACGTATCAATTTAGTTCAAAGATTATCCAAGTAAACATGAATAACTTATGCTATCATCTTTTATTTGTCCCCCACCAAGAATGATATATGTATATGTGGAAGTGGAAATATTTACTGCGTTAAACATGTTTGTGACAAAAAATTTCTTGCATATTGTTTCTCCACCAAAATTTCCAATTATTGATCAAAATATATCCCCATCACAAATTCTTATTGGCCCCAATTAATTGTAACTGTAGTAGTTAGAACTCTACTTTAATTTTTACAACAATGTTTTCCATTTTTTCAATAGTGCTAATGGATATAATTGAGCATAAACTTATCAAACCAACTTCAGATTCAAGTCTTCTCTATTATTCAAATCTATCAATTTTTCTTACTAACTGCTATAGGCATATTATTTTTCTATTGGTAACATGATCAATTTTAATTTCTTTATTAATAGAATTTTAGCTTATAAACATTTAGGTTATGATCATTATCCATAGACATTATCATAATTAAGTAGCTTGGTTCAATAATTTGAATACGTTGCTTACTTGAAGAATAGATAGCTATCATAATAATCACATAGAATAAAATAATTGGTGACTGTTAGTACTTTATGAAATGAACTATATCCTCTCCTATTAGCTATAAAAGGTCATCTAGAAATTCTCCTATTAGTTCCTATGAATAAAAGATTTTACATTTTTAAGATATATCTTATGTTTCTATTTTTTCATAAAATTCTAGAAGTAGTGCAGCTTTATTGTCAAGCTTAGGCACCCTGTTCACATGAAATACTCTTTTGTATGTAATGAAATTTTGAGCAGATTGACCTGTCATATTATGATCTCTTTGGAAGTCTAAAGCTGGTTCTGCTAAATGGGCATAAGCTTCCAACCAAACAAGAGGTAATAATTTACTGAAAGGATTAACTCTTTATCTTAATTATAGCCATTACAGATGCTTGATACATTCATATTTAAACAGGCATTAAAGGAAGCAGTGGTTGAAATATTCAATTGCAGAGAGGTATATTTTATTCGCTGAATTTGGTCAACTATAGGAAATGTATTTCTCTCTATTGTGCGAAAGCACATAACTTATCTGTCTTTACAGGGTGAATCAGTGTACCCCGGGGTTGAGAATGTTACTGTGGGACAGGTAGGATACTAACTTTTGCCTGTTTGAATCAATTTATATTTGCACAAGTCTATTTATTTGAGCATCAAGCTGACAAGTCTGGTTTTACCATTTTATGGATAATTAAGGGTAATGCTTCAGAAGATCCTGATTCACCAAATAGAACAAATAATAGATCACCTTGTAGGACTATCATCAATTTTTATTCTATTTAGTACTATATAAATTTTCAGAGCTTTTATTGTCCCTCTACCATCTTGCTTAGTTGTTTTGTATGTCTATGCTCATATAGAGAATAAAAAATCTTTCAGATCCTGATTATTAGCAGTGCATGTCAAGATTAAGTTTGGAGTATTAGTTCAGAGTTGCATTTAGTTTATCTAGATCAAAGTGGATTCATTTTTTTTAGCATGAATAATTATCTAACTTGACAGGTAAGATTCTAAAATTTATGTTTGTGTTAATATTATTTGCCAACTATGTAATTTATTTTAGGCCCTACTATTTTGAAACCAGTATTGATGAGGCTATTTTGCATACATACAGGGCGACTCTTGCTGCACCCTCATTGCTGAAAAGTTTGCACTAACTTCACCAGAGATTTTGGCAGGACAAGGATTCAGTAGAATTTTGGTACTTTTTGCCACTGATGTTCCAACTTTTCTTTCTTTCTGCTTTGTTTTTCTGTTCTATCTTGTTATCATAATTAAAGTTTGTATATATTTTCAATCAATTCTAGATATTCATAATTTACTTGCATATCTGTATTTGTGTAGAGATTATGTGAATGCAACCCATTTTTTTCTTTGCACATCACTGACTTTCTAAACCTAGAATTTCCCATTTCTTTCAGTTCCGTTTATGTTGTTTTGATAAACGTAATGGTATAGAACAATATGGAAGGATATTTGTTCAGTTTTAGTTTTTGAACCAAATCTCTAGCACTCAAAATTTTCCTTCTTAACCCAAGCCCCACCCACCTTTTAATTGTTGTTCCTCTTATTTGCTTGCAGTTGGCTGGCATCCTCTTGGATACTGGAAACCTCACTAGCTCACATTGTACAACTAAAGACAAGTACATGGCTACATTGTTGATCAATGGTGCTGGTCGCTTTGGTTCAAATGGTCTTTACCAACTATGTATGTCTGTTTTATCGTTTGACTTTTTATTTGGGATTTGGAGCTTGCCGCTTTTTCATACTTGTGTTTATGCAGTTTTCTCTTACATTGACCGTTATAGTTCTAATTTGTAGATCTAAAATTTGTATTTCCAGTGAGATACAAAATTTATGATGTATCTGATCTCAGAGTTGCTGACATATTGCGCAAGGATTTTAAGAAGTGGACAAGAGTAGGTCTGGACTTCCACTAATCTCCAATTTCATTGTTTTACACATAACTTATTATATGGTGCCACAGGTTCTAATTATTACGGACAATTGACTATATGTCAGCTTTTAATTAATATGATATTACATGATAGGTTTCCTTACTAGGTTGCAACATCTCAAGTCTTAATGTGATTTTTGAGTTAACCATATTGATATTAAGCATGTCCTAACATGGAGATTGTTAGTGATATTGTAGTGTGGCCATATTGTCGACTTATGGGTAAAAGACTTGTATGGTTGTAAGACATAAGTGCTTGTAAATGCCATTGGTAGGAGAGTGGGTTGGTGTTTTTGGATGGTTAATAATGAAAAATTAGAATATTAATCCATGAATTTGATAGACCCAAAAACTGTCTGAATCTCTGCTGAAAGCATTCATGAGCTTCCTTGACATGCAAGTAAGAAGGTGTGGATTTTTGTCATGGAATCCAAGGCTATCAGAATATATATTTATTATATTCAAGCTAAGGATCCTTCTAATCATGAAAGATATTTATTGGTCAATTATCAAGTAGCATTTTGTTCACTACAAGCTTTTTAGTATTATACCAATCAAGCTCAGTTTTAGATTTTCTTCTTTTTGTTACCATTAGGAAAATATTCTATGGAAATCTCAATCATTAATGTTCCAGCTAATTATAATCCTCTATCTGATACAATTTCTAACCTCCTCAGGAACTTTTATTCCTCATGTAACAGGTTACTGATTTGGGATCACCTGTTCTGTGCTTATAAGTATTATATATATCTTGATTATTATGAGGTTTAAACTTTACTTCCCATTGTGTTACCTGGTACTGCAGTTATTATGTCTTTGGACTTATTATTCAATGAATTGGTGAGTAAGAAGTGCAAATAAACTGCAAAATTGCACTCGAGGATCAGAAAATATTATAACATTCATTAACTTGCCTTTTTTTGCTCTAGAATGTACATGGATGCACCATTGACCCATCTATTTTACTTGCAGGTGCACTTGCAAATTTCATTTTAGTGTAAACTATATGCTAATTTCTTTTTCATATGCATTGTTATAAGATGACATTCTAATTGACAGATGAAGCCTTATAATGCACTTGCTTTTTAATAAGGAAATTGTTTTTCCAGGTAAGCTAGATACTACTAGTTCAAGGTCCTTGATTTCATATATTGGTATGAGTTCTATTGGCATATCAATTGAGCAGTTTCTTGCTCTTGAAGGCATCTCAACTGAAGAAATAAAAAATTTCCAGCGTAAGTAAATTGATAAAATAGTCAAATGTAGCTTTTACTTCAACTAATCATGATCAGGCCACCAACTAATTGTTAAACTGTCATGGGGAAAAATAATTAGAATCGCATACAGTTGATTTGGTGCCCTGCATCAGTTTGTCCGTCCTTGTGCAAGTTTAATTGATATGTCATGGTGTAATGCTCTTATTCAGAGCTCATTTACTTATAACGAATTGGTTTGCAGTTTGCACCTCATAGCTAAAGTACAATTTATAGTTGGTCATTTCTAAAGTACATAAAAGGTAATTTCAGATTTATGAAATTTTACTTTTTGTGATTAACCCTTCTTATTTCATTGACAATAGCATGTCGCTTGATAAAACAAGTTTGTGGATACTCTCTTTCTGTCTCCCTCTCTCTCTCTCTCTCTCTACATGTATATACAGGAAGGCACTGGAAGTTCTTCACTTTATGCTCTGTCCAACTATTGCTTCACTTTTGACTTATGCTGAAGAAGACATTAGCTTTTGAAGGTGTTTGATTGTTTCTCCCTAATGCTTTGTTGCTAAATCTCAGATTTGAAGAAACTTCGGCTACTCATGATTGTATCTGGTTATTATGATTCACAGAAGAACTTCAAGGTATGGAGACACTATTGTTAATCATTTATTTATTTGTTTGGTATCACATCTTGAACCTTGGGCCATGAGCCAAAACCCATTTACATACACTGGGACGTTTATAGGCTGAGCAAGTCTTTTAACTAACAGATTACTAATCAAACTATCGAAATGATATATCAAACAATAGCACCAAACAGGAGTATATATTCCACAATCAAACGCTTAGTGAACTGCAGAGTGTCTAGATTGAACTAATGCAAATAACTGATTTGGCCTGAAGCCTTTGTTAAAAATTTTGAACAGAACGTCATGAAGTCTGCAAGTGTCTCATGGCCTGATCTACAAAATATTAACCTGAAAAACAAAGATGATTGGACTCCTACAGAATGTTTCTAGCAAGACAGCCAATAATCGTATGTTTGGTCCATCAGTTATGCAATTATCATTCAAGTATCGTTCTCTATAGACAATAAGGAACAAAAGAATATATCCTTTTGAGAACACAAAAGCACTTGGAAAATACAAAAGTAGGAAACAAATGGAACAGAAATGGCATAGCTGGAGGACCAATATGCGCTGTCATAAACTTAAATGTGTAAGTTACTCTAAAAATGTTTTGAATTCGTTAGAAATGCATTATCACTTCATTTAAGCTTTATTCAATGTTCCATTTAAAAAAAAAAAGATTTATTTATTTCCCTTAAATATTTTAAGTCACCCTATCAGTACCTCATGTAGAACTTGAGCACTCAAACTGGTTTTCACATATTGAGAAAAGCTCCATTTTCCAATTACAGGGAAAGGATTAGTACTAAGAGGAGGGGAGTGGCCCTCTCTAATAGTTATCATATTGGTTACTGCTGTTCGCAGATTACCATCCTTATATTGTTCAATGTGGGAATAGATATGGGAATAATCTTGAGACATAGGTCTGTAAACAGTCTTTTTAATTAATAGAACTTAAGGTGTAGGGCATTAATTATCACAATGCCGAGAGTCTTGGATTTTCAAGACTGCTTGCATTCTTAGTCTTCAGTGAAACTGTTTTATGCATAAGCTTGTGCTGCATCTGGTGAGCAGAATCAACTCTGAGAGGCATTTTCTAATCATAGCATTGTATTAGAAAGGAAAGGGTAGAGGTAAATTAGGTAAGAGGTAAGAATTCATGATGTGAAAAATCAGTGATATGGGTTTACTTGGGCTTGGATCAACCAATACTAAAAAGTTAGTACTAACTAATTAGCTAGTTAGCTTATCACCCTTGTATGCCCATTATGAATTTATTATTTAATCGATGTGGGATTCTTAACAGATTGCATGTACCACAGACTTGGAAAAAGCTTTTGTATTCAAATTGAGCAGCAGATAACTTCTTTAGTAGTCATGACCCGAGGATTTGTCAAACTCATGGTGCTTTTAAATATAGAAGTTTGGAATTGACAAAAATTAAAATTGCGGAACAATATCTTAAGAAAATTCTAAGGCAAATTCAGTAATCTCAGCATAAGGAACTAGTCATTTATACAAATATTATAGGATTTATGAAGAGCAATAGTAAGTCAACAAAATGATGCATTGAAAAAGGAAAAGTGATAGACTACCGCATAGTCAGTGAACGGTTGGAATGTGGTCATCAAAATTCAAGTTTAAATGCATGTCCATTGTTATTGATTTAGAAAATTATTATTGTTATTATTATTACTATTTGATTCTAAAACTGATTTTGTTTAAAAAAGAATCATAACAGTTGGACCAATCGGTTTGTCTTTTCTTTTCTTTTTTTTCTCTTCTTTTCCATTCTTTAAATATAGTGAAAACACAGGTGGTAGTAATGCATTCATAGCTTTGCTTTATTTTGTCATTAAGAAAGTGCAATGATTCCTACTTCACATGCTTTTGTATAATTTAGAGAGAGATACTGGTTGTTGCTGAATCTGTGGAGCTTATGAAGAATCTGCTACTGTTCTTAAATTCGAATGCTTCACACCTGTCACTCAAAGTCCTCCATAACCCAGGTCAGTTTTTGTACAATTATGCTTCCTATAGAATCCATTCGGTACAAAAGTTTCTTCGTTTTGCACAGAGTAGAAAGATTATTTACAAATAGTGACAAATGTGTAAGGTTCAGTGTCTATTTCTAAATGCATGTCATGCGAAGATGAATGTTTATGGAAAATAACACATCAAATTGCATTCACAATGATTCAATTGATTTAGCAAGCCAAGACTCCAACTAAACCTATAAAAGTAAAGAGTCGGTTACGAGCTCAGATGGGTCTATTTTCTTTGAAAAGTATTACTATCACGCTCTAGGGCTCATCTGGTATTGCTAATACTAATACCGGGAGGTTTTTTATGGATGTAAAATGATTTTGAAAAATGAATATTTGAATATTTTTCCCAGAATTACATTTAGACCAATCAAAAAATATTACAAGAATCTGTAATTCATGAATCATGATATTTGTTTCTAGTTTTTGACCCAAGATATGCTATTAGCAATCAGTAACACAAACTGGCTGCAATCAGCCAGAATACTGATAACTTAGCATAGAACTCTAACTCTAACTTACATATCGAAAGGGTTTGATGTATGCACCATTTTCCATTTAAGTAATTTTACCATTACACCAAAGTCATCCTCTACATCTGCTAAATTCATAGTGCTAGAGAAATGGGAAATGAAAATGTTGTAGGCAATTCTTAGTGGTAGAGACTTTTTTTCTCTTTTAGATAAGCATGTTTGCTAAAGTTATGTGTTGGAAGATGGCAATAGACAATTGCCCCGGAAAAAGATAAAACAAAAAAAAGGGTACATAAGTTAGTGGTGAGCAATTTTAATAAGAAGACCACTCATTTCAAGCCCAATGGTGAAGCCTAACACTCCATAATGAAGGCCCAAGCTCAAGTCAAGCCTATGGTCAATGCAGGGCCCATCCAAATTCTAACATAATCCTTATATTTCTATTATCTTAATCTTAACTTAAGCATGTTTTAAATTACTTTTGTTTAATGGTCATGTAGGTCTCAAAGAAGAGATGAAGATATTTGAGATTGACAATATCACATCAAGAAAGACCATTGAACGTCTCTTAGAAGATTTTGGTGGAGCATTAAAAGGCTAATATGCATGGTTTATGAGCAAAGACATGCATACTATAGGCATTTTGTTTATTCAATGTGTGGATATCTAAAACAATGGTGAAGGAATAAGCAAATTTAGTGAGGAACAAGCAAGATTGCCTGCGAAATTTATTCTGTTTGAAGTTTGTTTTATTAAATAATAGGTGGAATAATGAAATTGTTACTGAAAGTATTATATGATATTTTCTAAATTATTTGGATTCTATAAAAAATTTCTATTATAATATTATTTTTATGCCAATATTGAATGGGTCTAGCAGTATAATAGTCAAATAATCTAAACTTGAAAAGATGTAGAGTTCAAAATTAATAGTGTGAGGATCAAAGTCGCTAATTTCATATATTGGATGATAAGGAAGCATTTAGTTAAATTAATTTGTCTAATAACAATTAAGCTAAAGGTGTTTGACAAAAATATTAATTAGAAACTGTTAGTTGATTTGTATATTCATACTCTATGAATCTTATAAAGATAACGAGTATTAATTTTTTTTAAATTAATATTTTTAATTTATATAACACATTAAAATCGAAAAAGTAATATTTACAGTAAGAACAATGCAGTAACAGTATGAAACTTGCCATTTTAGTTATCTTAAGTGGGTGGACAATATACTAGTATTTTTTAACATTTGTAGTAAAAGCAAGGTGATTGAAGGTCTTTCTCTTTTTATTTTTTTTTATTTTTATTTTCATAAATTGAAGACAACGACTGCCAGGGGCGGAGTAGGACAATTATTTTGGAGAGCTAAATGTGCCTTAGGACTAGATCAAACAAAGAATCTACTGATATTAACTTGCAAAACATCCTGACTTGTTCAGAACTCATACAATTGTATTGTATCACAAGCAGAAATGTAATACCCAGATTTAGCTACTGCTTTTTTCCAAGTGTTTCAATAGTACTTTCGGACAAGAAACTCGGCCAATTTTGGAAGTAAAGCAGCCATCATTAAAAGTGCGTTAAATAACCTTGTTTCTGTCATTGTCAGAGACATGCTTGTCCAGAAATGCTTTAGCAAGATTACTGAAGCTTACACTTACTGCTCCTGCTGCAGCATACCTTTGAATGATATCTATAA
Organism: Jatropha multifida; assembly: GCA_948099535.1. Classification (NCBI taxonomy): domain Eukaryota; kingdom Viridiplantae; phylum Streptophyta; class Magnoliopsida; order Malpighiales; family Euphorbiaceae; genus Jatropha; species Jatropha multifida. The sequence goes on from CANUEX010040501.1 coordinate 49,689, forward strand.
CTTCAGGCTTTAGAATCTCTGCCTTGTTTGATGGGTTACAGAGATAATAAAGAGCCGCGATAGCATAATTGACCTGCAATCGTGATACTGATGTTTAATAACTCGCAGCTGCTTAGCAGTTGAAATATGGCGTGATATGGAGAGAGATAAATGAGAAAGAGAGGGAGTGGGTGGGAGCAAGGAGTGGGAAAAATGGAAAATTTCAAGTCAGTTTCATGGTTAATGTACATTTTAGTCTAATGCAAACCAAAAATAATAATAAAATTCATAGTACAACACCATGCTTAGCAGATAATCACAACTCTGCATTAATTCGACCATTTAGAACATGGAGTATCAAGTCAGAAAGCAGAATAAAATGCTCCCAGAAAATGTAATAACAATTTGCTAATCCAGAATGATAATAGAAACTAGAATACAATAAACTAAAAGCCACATTGTTTTTAGTCCTTACGTAAAGTTTCAAGTTGCTAGCCATTGTGAAAGAGTGGACTAGGAAAATAGGGGGATTAAATTCCATTTAGAGGAAAACAAAAAAGACCAGTTTTGTGAACACTTCAAGTTACCTTCTCCTCTTAACTCAAAAATTCAGGATTTAAAAGTAAAGATTCAAGGCAAGAAGCTGAAAACCAAAGGATCACACACTTACTGTATTTCTAACTGGACTTGATAAACATTGAATAATAAGGGATATACCATCACACTGAGTGACAATTGCAGCATTTGCTGGATCTACAACAAAAAAAAAGAAGTGGATAGTTCTTATACATAAATCAGTTCAGAAGAGGCAAACAATCCTGACAGCTTAAAAAAAAATGCTATCATTATTTACTTTCCCAGTAGCTAAAGCATTTATATGTGTTGTTTGACTTACCGGCGCAAGAATTGCATAAACCCCCAACTCCAAACTCCACAAGCTTCTCATTTGGTTCTGTTATGCAATCTAGGAAGATTTCCAAAATATTGAGCTGATCAAACATCAAATACAAAAGATATTTATGTGGGACAAAATATATAGAAGACAGTTCAGTTCACATGCATTGCAAAATAATTCCAACAGAAAATGCTTTGAACCTGGCGTAAGAACGCATAATTGTAAGGATCGTAAGCAAAGTTTGCCAAGTTAGCAACAATTCTCTCTTTGGTTTCTGCAACCACAAGAGCAAAATATTCATAAAATTTCAAAATTGAGGAGTCCAAGTAGGAGTAAAATAGCCTTCAATGGAATTTTCATACAATAAAAGATGCTTTCAACTAGCACTTGCAAATTATTATAAATATTGTATTAGATGTTTTTCAACATCACTCAGAACACCATAGTGTAAAGAAAACATACTATTAGCAAAGTTAACAAGACATGTAAAATGATATGAAACAAGACAAACAGATACAATCATGATCATAGTAAGCCCATTGCATTATATATTGAAGAATAAAACCTGAAGCTATAGGTGCCTGTGAATTTAAGTTTTAAATTTAGGCCAAACCTAAAGGAGAATCCAAATTTCTTAATAAGAAACAACATGCAAAATAGAATCTTCCCAGAACCTCAGACAAATTCACAAAGTTAATATATTTGTATCAGCATAAATGACACAAGTTCGGTATGTAATATGTCTCCAATACACTCAGAGACAAGAATATATCACTAAGAAACTAAGGCAATATCCTCGATGCAAAGTTAACAAATGTTCAAAATTCCTCATATTATGCAATGTTAATCATTAGAGGACTAAAACCCAAGTTTTTTCTAGAAATATTGATTAAGAAAATAAACCTTCAAATTTCACAAACAAAATGGATGGCTTTGCACACACTGACGTGAAAATCTTACAACCTATCCCCAAACCTCTCAAATTGTCTAAACTTTATTAATTAAAAAAAAAAACATATTTACATTTCTAAATTGCTCACGTTCACACAACGTAACACTTATATAGTTGAATTTGAATTCTGATTCTCTTCGTATTATTCATTTTGTCAAATCGAGAACCAAAGTTCATATTTTTAGAATCAAGAATCGAATCAAATTATAAGATTCAGTATAACTTTATAAAATTAATTAAAATAAAATACATATACATTTACGGATATATTTCCATTAATTTTATAGAAAGATGCTAAAAGTTTAATTGCAAATAATGTATTTATATGAATTTCAATTCTGAATCATGTACTAAACACAAAATGAAAGAGAAATTAATGACTTATGTATTTGCCAAGTTCAAATAGCAAACTATGAAGTTAAAATTTTAAAACAAAAACAAAGTAAAACTACATTCATTCATTATCATTTTCAAATTCAAGCCCTTCATCATCTTCATCTTCTAATGTAACTATATTCTCTTGCCTTCTTTCTCTACATTGACTTTCCATTTGTTTTGTTGGGTAACAGAATCATTTGGCATGTGAATCAACTTGAATTGTAAGATTTGAATCATTCACCCATAAAATTCTGATCATTTAGCATGAAAATTGAATTGAATGTTACAATTCGAATAGTGAATCAAATGATTCGATTTAAAAATTTGATAAAACAGAATTTGATCTTAAAAAAAATCAGTGTAAAGCAAGCGTACCTTCATCAGTTGCATTCTGAAATTGGCTCACCAATTCCTGTAGTGAGGATAGGAAAAATGGTAATACTGAACTAGAACAACGAACAAAGTTACTTATAAACTAAAAATAAAAAAGAGAACCTGAAGATATTGGAGCCTTGGGGTCCCATATTTTCCAGTTCGTTGTTCTTGCCTCTGATTATTTGTAAACATTTCTTCTTGCCACGCAAAGTATTTGAAAAATCTAAACCTTCGGTACAGAATTGGCTTGGCTGTGTCAGTGAGGAGGGAAGGAGGCAGTTAATTGCCACTGCAATTAGAGAGAGAGAGAGAGAGAGAGAGAGAGAGAGGAAGAGGGCACTTCTGTGGTGGCAGTGCCTTGGCCGAGTGAATTAACACCGTTTTCAAGCGCTTTCGACGGGGGTGCAAGAGACGGAAGCCATGGAAACTTGTCAGTGTATGTTGTGGTTATGAGCAAGTAAAACGCCGTCGACCTAACATCTAATTTCTCAATCCTATCACAATCTTGTAGAATTGATCAAATATAATCGTCATGGAGGTCAGAAGAGATTATCATGAAGATCGACGGAAACGGTCTGGCCTTGCGGAATCGCGAGTGTCCTTGTGACAGTTGAGGAATCGAACTCCCTTTTCTGCAACAGACGCCACCGGCAATTAAGATGAGGTTGATACGGGGAAGGGGATTCTGGTCGCACGACGTGAATGACAAGGGGCTGAGCGGGGTGGCCATTTTGCGGTTTTCAGGAAACGGTGAGAACAGGACCGCAGCTGGTCCGAATCGGAACCAGAACCAGAGGTTTGCAGTCTGGTTCTGGTTCAAATATTTTAAAAATCATAAATACAAAATTCTTAGAACCAGACCAAATCAGTTATTTTCCGATCGATTAGAACTGACCATAAGAATGGTTGAAACCCATGGTTCAAAAAAAAAATTGGGGGCAGTCCCGCCAGAATTTTCTTTTATTGTCCAAGTTATTCTCTGGCTCAAAGTCAATCTCTAATTGCTGTCTCAGTTATTCTGGAACAACATATTTAAATTTCAATCTCTAATTATTTTCTCAAGATAAACATTTTTTTTCTGATTTAGTCTTAGTTTTCAGTAAAGCTAAAAAAAATATTTTAAACTTTATTAATTTAAGTCAATTTTCATTTTAAAAATTCTATTTAGTTTAATTTATGTCCGTTTTGCTTTCAAGAAAACTGGTCTATGTACACCATCTACCTAAATTTAGGCTTAATTCTTTATAATATGATTTATTATAATTATTTATCATACATGTTTTTTTTTAAAGGAAAAAGGATTTTATGGTAAATGTTTTTTTTTTTAATTATGAAAAGATATTTTACGTTTAAATAATTACACAAAATAAAATATAAATATGCAACTAAATTCTAATATTATGTAATAGATAACACAAATTAACTAATAAAAGATTATATTTAAAAAAATAAATCTTAAGTATATAAATGAGTATACAATGCCAAGTCTTATTTTAAAACATCAGCCTCAAGTCCAGAAGAGAGAAGATAGCTAGTCAATATCTTATCAACAAGGTCAAAACAGACAAAACAGTCAGTCAAGACCTATCTAGCAACGTGACGTTAGAGGAGGCAGCCAATCTGAAGCACCTAAAAAGACATATAGATTCAATGAAATGAAGTATTTTAAATCTAGAAAAATATCAAGTGTTGAAAAAATCATTGGATTTGGTGCATACATTGATGGGGGAGGCAATGTCACTGTTAATGTGAGTTGCTTTTAAAAATTGAGCATGATTCTTTAATTATAATGTCAATGAATTGATGTGTATTTTGATGAGTTGTGTGAATCTTTTGTTAAATGTAATACAGTTTGGAACTTCAAGTAAAAGAAACTTGACTAAAAAGATAAGGGAGAACAATTCTCCTGAGCCATCTTTCATGTTTGAAAAAATTGAAAGTTTTAAGAAATGTGGTAACCATTACATTACTGAAAACCAATTACAGGTACTTCCTTATAAATTGTTCTTACGTTATTCTTGCATGCTCTGAATGTGGTACTTAAAATGTAACATTTTCATGTTAATCTGTGGTTATTTTGATTGTTAATTTATGGTTAATCTCTGATTGAGCATGCTGTGCTATAAGTGTGTGAACTGTACTTATTTTGATGAGATGTTTCATTGATGCTAAACATAGACTAAAGCATAAAAGAGGAGGCTGGGAGTTGGTGCAAGCTCGAAGCTTGTAGGGGTTACCATTAGAAGCAAAGGAAAAAGATATGGGGGTACTGCTGGAGAACAAGAGATCAATGATGTATGTTTAGGAACCCAGGAGTCAATGACAACACAACTCAATTAGGAATTCAGTGATGATAGTTTCAGCTAAAATTTAGTGATATTACATTAAGCAGATACTGTGATCTTTTTTCCAAGTTGTTTAAACAACATTATTTTTATGAACTTGAATGCGTTCAAGTGTTTTATTAGTTTCAATATTCTAGTACAATAATATACAAACAATGAATCTTTTTAGGAACAATTGAATTACCTTGGTCCTGTGACATTTTCAATCAAGTGATTATGTTAATGTTAATTGAAGTGCATTGTTAGCTTTTTATTTTTGGAAGAATGTTACTTACTATTATCAGGAGTTGGATGACATTACTGTTAGCAAGAGTTGGACTACATTATTATTAATGAAAATACTTTACGGTAATTAAATGCAAGTGTAATTACTTAATATTGAGACATATTTGGAAAAATGTTAAATAAAAAACAGCTACATCTTACCGAGACATTTTATCAAACAGCTGTCATGCATGGCTATAGTGCTTACATTACTCAAATTTGAAAGTAATTCTCATGAACACACTTTCATTTCAATGCTTACATTACTCAACATAGAAAGCAAATCCTAACACTAAACCAAATCCTAAACACTAAAGCAGTCCCAAGCAAACCCAAAAATTTAAACTGGATCCTTAACACCAAACCATTCTATTTGAAAAGGATTAGAATGACGGATATAATCATCCATGCCCACATAACTTCTCTCTTCTGTCTTACCTCTTCATTTGCACTTCCAATAATTTAATTTTTCCCAATAATTTAGGAATAATTTGTTTTGCCTTACTGCAAATGATTGGGTTGACTCATTCAAAGAGCTAGCACTTTACTTCACCTGTAAAGCATCCCTTCTCAATCTTAAATTTGGTTTACAAACGAAATTAGAGAAGATAAAAAATTCAAAAAACTTCTAGCTCGTCTCACTAGACATGAATCTCTTTCCTGGGTTCAAGTCTGTTTTAGAGGTTCGGATAATATATGGTTTCCCACATCCGCAAAAATCCATTCTCCATCACTAAAGAATTAAACTTTTGCTCTTGATTTTCCTTCTTTCAATTTTAGAGAATGTTAAACCTAAGAGAAAGAGAAGACATGCTATAAGAGAGGAATCAAAATGATAAGGATAAATTGGTAAATTCTTGGTTCACATCCACTAAGATTACCACATCATAGCTTGACACATCCACATTTTTTAACGTGATCAAACGTGGCATAATACCATAAGTCTTAAATGGAATTTCAACATGCCATGTAAATCAGCAACACTTGATTAAAATTTACTGTAAATATTTTTTATTGAGACACTAAAATAAAATATTTCATAAAATTTAGACATTAAATTTATAATTATCCATGTCATTTTCAATTGTCAATTTCTATAAATTTAGTTAATAAATTAGAAATTCAATTCATATTATTTTTCATTTAATTTACTTCATTATCAATCAAGCCAATTTAATTAAACTGCTAAATAATTTTCAATTTTCATTTATGCTGAAATTTAACAACTAAATCTTAAAGCATATCGATCAAAATTGAACTTCGGATTCGCGTTCGATGTGCCAAATCCATAATTCTGCCCCTCAGTGTCTCGACGGAGTTTCACCGGACCACCAGCGTCGCCATCTATGGTGGTCGAAAAAGTAAGCATTGCTCGAATTTCGTAAAATTTATACCAAAGTGCTCGAAATTCCATAGGGATCTCAAATTCAATGTTCATTTACCGAGGCAGTGGCTCGTCTGGCCAAAAAATGCACGGACAGCCGCTGCATCTTCTCTTCTCATGGTGGCTTCTTCCTTCATGCGCTATCACCAGAATTTCCTTGAGGGGAAACACTCACGTGGAAAAGGCGAGTCAATTTATGTCCTCCCCTTGGACTGGGCTTGTCGAAACCGTCGCTAAATCGCCGAAGTTCGTAGAACTAGACTGTCGATGGAAACAATTTTGATTTGCACCACTGGAGGCTGTATTTGCGTCAAAGGAAGCTAAAAAAGGGACCTGCGGCTCAAGGAGAGTCGATCGCGGCCTCGGCCTCATCAGATGGTGACCAAAAACTAGAAGGAGAGAGAAAACGCTAAGTCAGGGAGAGAGAGGGTCGGGTTGCGAAAGAGGAGAAAGAAGAGTTTTCAGCAGTTTAGTCTAATTTCAACTTTTAACTAATGGTTCTGGTTTGATTCAATAGTTTCTCTTTCATTTTTGTTGTTTTGGATGGTTTGGTTGGGTTTTGCTAGGTTTGATTTGAATTGTTCCACAATGGTTTCTAAACTTCTTTTCTTTTAACTATTTTCTTTATTTCATTTTCTTATCCTTTTCTTTTAAATTCTCTTACATATATTTATTTAAGTGTAAAACACTTATATACACAATTATTATAGATTTCCATTTCTATTAAATAATTTTTAATAATTTAAATACATTATTTAAATAAATTTTTATCATGGAAATATAATCACTAAATATAATACTAACTTATTTTGTTAATAATCATATGCTAATGATTATTCATAAACAATAATTGAATAGTTCTAAATATTCAATGATTTGGGAAAATAAAATTGCCTTTAATTATCTTACGAAATTTTCAAATTTTTCTAAAAATTAAGGTGTTACAACCAGAGCTCGCACGAGAAGGCAATTTTATATTAATTTAAAACCGATGCAGGGCCAACATTTGTGGTTCATAGAGTACGGTGGTCCGCCATTATGACAAATTAAACTTCAATTCTTTGACTATTTTAAAGCTTTTTTCATTTTTTATTTAATTTAACTATTATTTAATTGAAATGAACGCATAAAAATTTAAAAAAAATCAAATTAATTCTAAAAATTTGCATCACTATTAATATTAATTTTGTTAAAATATCAAATTTTCAGTATATGAATTAATTCAAAAGTAATTCAATAATTAATACATTATTTTATATTTAAAGTATAAAGATGAAAGTAGTACATGTATTTTAAAGTATCTGCTCCGATTCCTTTAAAGAATGTATAAGTTGTTACATGCATAGTGATATTACTATATTAATGAATATGAATAATAAAATAATACCAACAATATATACATGTAGAGTATGTGTATAAATTTTTAAATACCCGTTATCCATTAAATAAATTTTTATCTGTTAACCATTATATTAAATAAATTTGGTGGTGGATATTCGCAAGTACTCTATCCATTATTAATAAAAATATATTATAAATAAATTCAAATTCGAATGGTTTAGGATTTGCAACTCTCTTCGTTTTGCACAAATATAAATAGTAAAACTTAAATAAATTAAAAGATGGATACTAAAATGAGTATTTAAATGAATTTAAAATGGATAACATTAATAAAATTTTAAATAAATACGTTTAATATTTAAGGGTATCCAATTCGCTTTGGGTTGAAACTCTGAATATAACGAATCATGAGTAATTTAATTCGAGAGTACCGATCCGATCCGCTTCTTTCCTTATTACAATTCACGAGTAATTTAATGGGTCTTTTTTTGTTTATGTGAACAGTGGAGATCTGTTTAGTCAGGCGAAACTAGTATCGTAAATGAAGCAAGACATGCTAATTAACACATAATTTTCATTTCTCTTCTAGATTCTTAAATCTGTCAATATCAAATCTGCTTTATCTGACGTTCTCAGATCTCAAATTCAATAAATTCAATCAAATCTTACTGAAGGTTAGGGTTTATAAGCTGAATTGAAGTTTATGCGCCAGATTTTAATGAGAGCCAAACCATAAAAATGGATTCACAGCCTTCCCAATCGAGGACACCAATTGACTCTCCTACCTCCACTTCCACCGCCACCTCAGCCGTAACAACTTCGATTTCCAGTTATCGGACAAATTCTTCGTTAGCTAAATCAATCTCAGATGCAAGCAGCCAAAGTCTTTCCTCAATTCTCAACAATCCTCATGTTGGCAAATCCGGCGTTTACGGTTCCGATGCATCATCTTGGGTAGGCTGGTGGTCTTCCTCAACTTCAGTTTCTCCACCGGAGTTCACTCCGTTAATCTCTAACAAGGCGACGCCAGAATTGAATAGATCCGATTTTCAGAACTACTTGTCGTCTATTGCTGAGGCATATAACAGATTCGAAGATATTAGAAACCATAGTTCCAAAGAAGAGAATCTGGACTTTGAAAGCAATGGCGGTCAAGGAGAAGCGCTTGTGGCCTGTTTAAGAGAAGTACCAGCACTGTATTTCAAGGAAGATTTTGCTTTAGAAGATGGGCCTACTTTCCGTGCGGCTTGTCCATTCTCTAATGTGACGGAAAATGTGGTTTTGCAAGAGAAGCTGTCTCAGTATTTGGATGTGGTGGAATTACACTTGGTGAAGGAGATTGCATTGCGTTCCAATTCGTTTTTTGAGGCTCAAGGACAGTTGCAGGATCTTAATGTGAAGATTGTGGAAGGGTGTAATAGGATTCGGGAGTTGAAAGAAACTATTAGGCTTTTGGACAAGGATTTGGTTGAGTCTGCTAGAAATATTCAGGAGTTAAATGTTACTAGGAGTAATATGTTGGTTTTGCAGCGCAAGCTCAGGGTTATTCTGTATGTTAACCAAGCTCTTTCTGCTCTCAAATTGGTAAGGGTCTGTAGTTTTAGTCAACTCCGGGACTAGCATTAGAGTTTACTGAAAATTATGTCATTTTGGTTATCATGAACTTATATTGCGTAATGAAAGTAGAACTAACTTGTATGGAATTGTGAATCAAACCTCAATTGAAGTCGTTATGTGTTTAGCGAAGGTCTTCGCTTAAAACTTGGTAGCCTTTCTGTTTGCTTGCGGTAATTTAACTACAAGCTTCCATCTATATTATTTAGGTATAGGAATTGTTAGTCTAGTATAATTCAGTATTCAAATGGCTTCGTTGATTCTTGTTTTTGTTTTCTTGATATATTCTAATTCTAAAAGACACTCAAGGTATTATGGCTGTCATTTACCTGCGCATTATATTTTAACACTCCGGAGAGCAACCAGTTACAAGCAATTATATTAGAAAACTTATTCTACTTGCACTGCCATTTTTTTGTAGCTCATTTTCTTTGTTTATTCCATATTCTTACAACTTGGGGGAAATCTCTGATTTAAGATTTTAATTTATGATTAAGGCTTAGTTGTTTTTGAGATTTTAATTTATGATTTTCTTCATGTTTGGAAATATAAACAGTTTTTTTGCATTTTTTTTTGTGCAGCTTGTTGCATCTGCAGATTGTGCTGGGGCTTTGGATGTTACTGATGATTTGCAACATCTATTGGTATGTCTTGGTTTGTTTACATTTTTCATTTCTTTGACTGATTTGTTTTTTTGTACATTTCTGTGTCAAATCTAACTCCTATATGTTTGATAGGATGGAGATGAGCTGACTGGTCTACATTGCTTTCTTCACCTTCGGGATCATGTAGCTGCTTCAATAGATTCTGTGAACAGGTATTTATGTGTTTAAAAGGTGGTCGTAAACTTTAGTCATTGTGTAAACAAATTGAGGTCTTTGATGTTGGTTTAGATTCTTTTATTTAGTTGTTGCATTCTCCTGTTTGCATAATCTGTTACTATTATTTACTTGTACAAAAAATCCTTAGACATATTGCATGATATTCAACACTTTGTGGCATTGCTTTTCCATCAGCCTATCCTAATATGCTATTTAACATAGTCTTGCTTCAAGTAAAAGTGTTACACTTGGCAACTTCAAAGTTGATTCTTTGTTATAACATTTTGCCAATTTGGAGTTTGATTAAGTAGTAGTCTTTTCGTACTTCAATTGACACTTGAGTAAGAAATGCCACAGAACTTGTTATAGAAAAGTGAATGCAATTTTGTTGGTCCATGTAACTTACTACGCTTATTTTTGTAGCATTCTCTCAGCAGAATTTATGCGTGCTGCAATTCATGATGCTGGTGGTAGAGATGTGGTTATCTTATCGAAATCTAAAGCCAGGGCTTCCATTTCTACTAATGGAAAAGATGATGTAAGCTAAATAATGTTTGATGTGCCCATTTTTCTACCTTTGACAAAATTGGTGGTTTGCTATAGTTACTCTTGTATATTTAATAAGTCTGTTTGAGTAATTGCATAATTAATTTATCCATTGAAGACTTACAATACAGTAAGTGGAGAATATAATCTGATCTATTGGGTTGTATGATGCATTATGTTGCCTGCCATAGTTCTGCATCATGCGGAATATGTTCCTAAAGAAGCAACATGCCAGATTATCAGGTTATGATACAAATATGCTGCCTGTTATAATTTTTCTTGTCTATTGAGTATTGAGACTTGCATTGAACCTGATAGCCTGGGGGAGGCAATATGTCAGATTCTCAGACTATGATGGTAATATAATCTTACTATTCGTCTGTATTTTGCCGAGTCACTGCAGTGTACCTTCATACTTATTTGAGACACCTAATCCAATTGTTTGGTTTATTATGGTCATTATTTGAGTCTCGTACCATGTCTTAAGATTCGGGAGCTGATGCTACATCTTAAATGAGAGTTACAAGTTTGTGTCACAATATGCTTTTTCCTTTTTCTTGATCTTTCCCATGTTCCTGTAAAGCACTTACGGTGGAAAATAATATTGTCGGATTAGGTTTAGCGCTTCCTTCCTTGTTGTTCTTTGTATCATGAAACACATGATACTTTTTTGTTGACTTAATGCGAGTTATCTTTGTATATTTTTTTTTTGCTTGTTTCTACTTTTGGTTTATTATGTTTAATAAGGCCTGTGCTCTTCATTGACTATCATGTTGGCAGGTTAAACTGGATGAAGAAGAAACCTCTAATTTCCATGAGCGTCTCCTCCCTCTCATCATTGGGTTGCTTAGAACAGTGAGTGTCCTATGTACTTGCAAATTGTTGTCTCTGAAGTTGAAATTTTCATATAAAAACATAATTGTTTGAACTAGGTGTTTAGGGGGATGCAGTTGCTGGTGCAGCCAACTTCCTTATGACATTCCTGTTGTTACTATTAAGTGTTGTTGTCAAAATATAATCTCTACAAAATGGTCATGATCATGTTAGTCTTTAACCTCCCTTCATTTACAACTTCGTTGTTTCTAGTCTTAAAAAAATTTAATATATTTTGGTTTTCTATTGATATTGTGCTCTTTGACGAGATATTCAGTTTAAAAATGAATGTGAATTAAAAGATAGATAGTTTCTAAGTCTTTTTTTTTTTATATAGAGGTTTAACTTAAGTTAAAAGAAGTAGTGAACAATTTTAGAAGACATTACTTACGTAACTTTGAATGTTACAGATCAAGTTTTGTATAGAAAAGGTGTTGTGTGAAGATAGAATTTCTGATGCAAATGGTCTCCAGGGTGATTACGTAGTTATGGTAAAGCAAGATTTTAGGAATGGGAACGTTGGACATAGTTGTGGTTGGCTTGATTCATCTGGACTGAGTTTTTGAACTGAACAGAACAAAGATTTTATGATATCAAAACTGAATTAGAATAGTGGTTAACTGCATAACAATTGGACCACATTGACTTTTATTTTTAATTTTATTTTAGATGTGCTAAATTCAGTTTATGATAATTAATTTGAACTTTATTTGCACCAATCAATTTATGTGTTTGTGTTTCTGTTACTGTGGTGTTTTTGTTTTGTATGCTACTTATAACATTCAGAGAGGAACTTTAACTGCAATTATAAAAATGTTGTAACATGACATAAGACGGCTAGCAAGGTTAAATATTTAGGCTAGATGGTAAGTTTTTTATAAGGAAGCGAGAAGCAACTTCAGTAAACAACTAGAACTGACAAAGGACAGCGTGCTGGTCAGAAGTTTTAGTTGTCTTTATGGGACAATTTAAAAGATGGAAAGATAATGAGCTCAGGTAAAAAATTATAGCATTTTAAGACCAAGATTAATCAGGGATGGAATAGCACAAGGGAGGTGAGTTGGAGTTGCTCTTTGAGATGCTGTTGAGGCATAGTTAACAATAAAATATAAGAAATTATGTTTTGCAGCTAATTTCTGCAGGCATCATACAAGGATTCCCTTTGGCATCAGCCTAGGATAGATTTGCTTCAAATAGTCCAAGAATGAACAATTGCAGGATTTTTATTGATTTGAAAATTGAATGCTGGAGCACTACAATCATGAATATTTATACACTTATTCTGAACTTCAAAGAATATTATTTTCTTTCTTAAGAATCTTCTGTCCCTTTTAAGGGCTAATAAAATGATTCATTTTATCGTTGGATAAAAAAGAATATTAACTTATTGTTGTCTTGTATAGTTTTATGTGCTATTAGTCTTATCTTAAGTGTAAAGGTAGCTTAGGTATTTCCACATATTCCCTATGTATAAATAGGATTATAACCATTTTTTACAAGTAATTGGATGAAAGATTTGCTCTCTATAGACAACATCAACACTTATATTGCCATATATCATTTCCATTGACCTGGAGTTTAGTGCAATTGGATTTTCAGATATAGAGTTTCTGAAATCCTTGATACTTACATCTTGTTCAAGTAGATGTCGTATGTCAGTTGACACCTTATTCAGAATTGGTTTTAAAGGATTTATGAAGACCCTGAAAGAAATTATTTCCCTGTTGTTAATTTGGACGAGAAAATAAAAATAAGGGAAAAACAATGAGGTTTGCAAAGTAAATAAATTTAGCTTGGCATCTCATATTGTTCAATGTCATTTGGTTACTATCTTTTGCAATTACAGAATGGGGTAATTATTATATAGTGTCTATGTTTTTGTCAATACGCTACTAAGGACTTTAGTTTTCAAATTTACACTATTCGGTCCCTGCATTATAATTCAGTTACACTATTAGGTCCAACGGTTAGTTTTCCAGTTAAGTGGTTGTGAAATATCAAAAACACCCTTAAAGAGAATTACTATATAGGGACACAATAGTGTAAAAGTATGAAAATTTGAGGTCCTTATTAGTGTATTTCACCAAATCATAAGGACTATATAGTAATTCTCCGTAGGGTTACTTTTCATATTTCTGAGCCATCTAACGGAAAACTAACAATTGGACCTTATAGTGTAATGGAATTATAATGAAAGGACTAAATAGTATAATAATTTTACAAGCTGAGATCCTTACTAGTGTATTTGAGCAAGACCTAGGGACTACAGAATAATTACCCCTTATAAAATTTGAACAGTGATTATTCAACCAAAGCGGCAGGGATAAACTGTGCAATTTCAACTGAAATAAGACCTATGTTTGGGTTTTTGAGGCTTAAAAGGTCTTCAGCAGAGAGAAGCTAGATTCTCTGGTCTAGGTTGTTGGGCAGCATGGCAAATCATTTAAACTAGTCCTGTCTCCGTGGAGAGCTTATTTATCAGCTTCCCTTATGATTAGGCCTGATATGATAGGCTGATGGATTATATATGCTTAAAGCCCTGAAGGTGTCATTTATTAGGCACCTCTCAAAGAGTTGAAAGTTGAAACTGCATTCTAGTCATTCTTCAAGGTTTCACCGTCAAACACAAGTCTTAATACAAAGATAATAGGTTTCCCCCTCTTCTTAATATTGTTTCTCAATATCTCTCTCTGTCTTTGACATTCTTGTCAAGGACTGAATTTCACAGATATTGAAAAGGATATTCAGCTGGAGAATCTGTTAAAGATGTTTAAATTTGGCATCTTAATCACATTTCCTCTAAAATTTATATTTCTCGATTTCTTTTTGTATAGTTTAAACTGGTGGCTTTGATTTAGTCCTTATTGTATGTAATACTGTTATGCTCAATTTATGTTTCAGGCTAAGCTCCCTAATGTTTTGAGGATATATCGTGATACACTTACTGCAGACATGAAAACTGCTATTAAAACTGCAGTAGCAGAGTTGCTTCCTATTCTTGTGTCCCGGGCATTGGAGTCAGATTTCACACCTGGAGAGCGAACAGTTGATGCAGATGGTAAGTTCATAATACAGTATTATATAATTCTAGAGTAATGGAATATCTATTCTTTTAGATTGAATTCTGTCTCTGGTGAATGATTTATTATGTGCTTCCATTTCATTTCTTCTGTATTTTGACACTTATGGACAATTCAGGTGGAGGTTTATCTCTTGCAAGCAAGTTAAGGAGTTTGTCATCTGAAAGCTTTGTGCAACTGTTAGATGCTATTTTCAAGATTGTACAGGTAATGTATACTTTAGTGATGCTCCTGAGTTCTGATTGTTTAAAGTATCTAGCTGATGCATTAAAATGCTTCATATACAAATCTTGCATGTGGGTTATTTTCCTTAGAAAGCATTTATTATTTAGAACAGTTTTCTTCATTATGTATTGAGATCATAAGAAACTTCTGGGAAATCATTTTCTATTAACTATTAAAGTTTGGATGTTTATATTTTCGTGTGATTGGAGGAACTCAGTTTTGACTTCCCATCTGTAACTTCCAGTTTTCCCATTATCATTTCAAGTAAGATGTAATATGATTTATTTTCTTTTAGTGAATGCAGGCACATTTGGTGAGGGCTGCTGAAGTGAAAAAGGCAATTGAGTGGATTATGAGCAACTTGGATGGACACTATGCTGCTGATTCAGTTGCTGCTGCAATTGCAGTTGGTGCTGCAGCTGCTGAAACAGCTCCAGAAAGTGACATTCAGGTAGGTTTGGTTCCCCCATTTTTGCCTCAAAAAAGTACTGCCAAGGTTTCTTCATCTCTAGGGAAAGCAAATGACCCATCAAGCCCCTCAAATATGTCCAGAAATTTCAGGTGAACTATTTATGTTTTTATTATTGGATGTTATAAGTTTGCTCATACACTGTTTAATTTTGATGTAAAACTTCCTCCTTTTATCAAATTTTCATTTTAATTTTTTTTTTGTTGGAAAAATCCTTTCTTGAATGATTTTGTAATTCCTGCCAAGATAATATCTGCAAGTAATTCTTCGCTTTGATTCTTGTCCTTTTTTGTTTATCACCTCAATTATCAACCGAGAAAGAAGAGGAAGAGAGACGGTAAATAGTGGATGCATTTTGTTTTCTCCTTTTAGACAGTAATAGTGAGGTAGTTAACATTTATCCCACATTGATTTGGGATAAGGTCTTTAGTCTTTATAGACTTGTGCAAACCTCCTGCCCTTGAGCTAGCTTTGAGTGAGATAGGCTCAGGTAATTTTCTTCATATGGTATTAGACCCTACGCTGCTTTAATATTGGGCTACCCATAGATGTGTTTGCCTACAATCTTCATGCAACCTGCAGATGTGCTTGAATGCAAATTTCAGGCTTCAGATATTCATGTCTTGGTGTGAGGAGATATATTATCCCATAAAGGTTTAGGAGAAGGTCTTTAGTCTTTATATAAGACTTGGGTAAACCACATCTCCTTGGGGTAATTTAGGCCCAATTCCATTTTTTTCACATGGTATCAGAGTACACCCTGCTTCAATATTAGTCCATTTTCAGATGTATTTGCCTGCAAACTTCATGCTCCAGATGTTAATGCCTGGGAGTGAGGGGATTGGTTTAGGCAAACCTCCTCTCCTTGAGCTAGCTTTTGGGGTGTGTTAGGCCTGGTTCGTTTTCTTCACAGTTACCTAATAAAAGATGTCACAGGTTAAAATTACGATGTGAGGTGGACCAATTAAATGAGTGTCAGACAGTGGCTGTTAAAAGAGACTGTAATGACTCTCACTTATGGTTAGGAACAGTTACAAATGTTGCTCGGTCATCATCCAAATGAAAATCAATACTGTAAATCATGCTTTACAACTCTATCTCAGTGGAAATTTTTCTATCTATTCACTAGTTTCCTTGTGATTTCTTTTCTTTTTTCTCAATAAAATTTCTAGTGCAACAAAAAGAAAAAAAAGAAAGGGAAGAAAGAAAAAGAAAAAAGAAAAAGGAATCTGTCTGATTTTGTAGCTCTCAGCTGTGATGAAAATTGAGGTCTTTTCCCTTTCTCTGTATTTCTTGTATTGCCAGCACACGGGGAACTTCCTGAAATTTTTCTGCGGCCCCTATAATTAAACTTGGGAATATCTATAGAAGTACCAAGTTAAAATCATGATGGAAGAGATTTAGAAATTTTTTATCTGATGGTCTGGATGTACTTTGGAATGATAGAACCCGACTTCTCAGTTTGGAACAATGCTTCATATTGTTGCTCATGATTGCTAATTATCCAGCCACAAAGGTTTGAAGCAGCCTTCGTTGCTACTTAGTAGTAAAAATCATTGCTTGAGCTGTTTATAGACTGGTATTTGGCTAACTTCATATAATATCCTGCGCTGTTTAGATGCCACGACATCAAGTGACCTTGATGAGACTTACCAGTGACGGAATTATAATGCTCTTTCATTTGTTAATATCATTTTTTCTTTGGAGATCTATCAGTTTAAATTTCCCAAATTTTTATTGGAACATTAGTGCTCTGAACTGTGGTCATTTTAACAGGGCTGATGTATTACGAGAGAATGCAGAAGCTGTGTTTGCAGCTTGTGAT